>JAKUAV010000005.1:1196076-1284220 GCA_030566815.1 Sungouiella suratensis | reverse complement strand
TCAGTCTCAACAGAGCCATCATCGTTAGTGGTAGTCCAAGTAGATGTGAATGAGGTCAATCCGGCATCTGGAACATCAGATGTGATTGTGTAGATCGATCCGTTAGAGTCGGTCGTAACAATGATCACACCACTGTCAGTCTCAACAGATCCGTCAGCGTTGGTGGTAGTCCAAGTTGATGTGAATGATGTCAATCCGGTATCAGGGGCACTGGAATATGGAATCTCCGATGTTGTGGTAAAGGTCTCGCCATCGGAGTCAGTCGTTATGATAACAACCCCAGAATCTGTCTCAATGGAGCCATCCTCGTTCGTTGTGGTCCAGGTAGTTATAAACGAGCTTGGATTGATTGAAGACTGTGAAGCTTCATCGCTCGATGATGGAGCAGTTGATGTTTGAGGTATCTGTGATGGAGTCAGCGTGGAGTCTGTCTCGCTTGTCAGAGCACTGTTGCTGGTTGAGACGTCGACTTCAGATGATGATGCTTCATCAGGGATCTCAGAAGTGGTCGTGTAGGCAGATCCCGCAGAATCTGACGTTGTTATCACCACCCCAGACTTAGTAGAGACAGAGCCGTCCGAAAATGTAGTTGTCCAAGAAACGATATCCTCGGATGTTGTAGACTCAGAAGGTAATTCCGAAGTGGTCGTGTAAGTCGAACCTGCAGAGTCAGTGGTCACTTCGACAACTCCCGAACTCGTCACAATCGATCCATCTGAGTTTGTCGTTGTCCACGTTGTCGTGAAGGACGTCAACTCGTGGTCGGATTGGGTCGTGGAGTCGCTTTCGGAGGTGGAAGTGGTGCTCGAGCTCACAATGTCATCGGAAGGCTGGCTCGTACCACTTGAGTTGGAGCTGGAGCTTGACTTCGAAGAGGTTGATTCGGATGCACTTGACGAGTCAGTGGAGCCGCTTCCATCAGACAGGGTCCCACTCGACGAGCTGAGGATCTGGCTGGAGCTGACTGTTGTCAGTTGAGCACCGGAGGAGTGAGTCTCGGAAGAAAACTCGGACGATCTCGAGTCAGTAGTGGTGGTCACAGATGATGACTCATTCGAGGTCGTTGGTGGAGCGCTCGAAGTCAAAGATTCACTGGAGATAACAACATCACTTGATGATCCTGGAACTGTAGTAGTGCCCGATCCCGATGGCGAAAGCTCGCTAGAGGACCTGGTATCCGTGCTGGTATTTGGCAAGGTCAGGGACTCGATCGAAGTATTTGACTCGCTCGAAGAGGACGAGACCCCACTAGAAGAGCTGATCGCGGCATTGGAGCTTCCAGACAGTTGGTCTCCTGAAGTAGTTGACGCGTCACTGGATGTGGTTGTTCCAGAAGTGATACCAGAAGAAGAAACTTGATCACTCGAGGAGCTGGTCTCAGCTCCGGAAGTTGAGGAAGTCGCCTCGTCACTGGCGCTACCAGAGGCACTGCTTGACGAACCAGACTCGATGTTGGAGCTAGAGGAGGAAAGTTCCAGGCTAGACAGTCCGAATCCGTCACTATGGCTGGAAGTGGACTCAGAAAGCTCAGAGCCGGAGCTGGAGTTCAGTTGTGCGGAACTCGAAGTCAGTTCACTGGCACTGGACGAAACCAAACTTGAGTCAGATGTGACTGCGCTCGAAGAAGCATCGCTGGATGAGCGAGTTCCTGAACCTGACGACGCCTCGCTAGATCCTGAAGAGGCCGCACTGGAAGAAACAATGTCAGAGCCCGATGTGACCTCACTGGATCCTGATGAGACTGTGTTTGAAGAAACGATGCTGGAGCCTGACGAGATTGCGCTCGAGGATATGGTACTGGATCCTGACGAGGCTTCGCTGGATCCCGATGAAAGAACGCTGGAGCTCGACAAGTAGTCGGAGCTTGACAAGTAATCGGAGCTCGAGTAAGCTTCACTGGAGCTGGACAGATTATATCCGTAGCTAGAAGAAGCATACTGGGAGCTTGACACAAGGTTACTTGAGCTCGATACGGGCTGACTTGACGACAATGCGCCAGAGCTCGACAAGACGGCACTGGAGCTAGAAAAACCAGCACTAGAACTTGACATATCAGCACTAGAGCTAAAGAGTTCGCTGGAGCTCTCACTCGATGCGAAGTCGCTGGAGCTGGGTTCCAAGTTGCTGGAGCTAGAGACCAACTCGCTTGAGCTGGAGCTAGACGTGAACTCACTGGAGCTAGGTGCCACCAGACTGGAGCTGGATGTGAAGTAGCTGGAGCTCCACTCACTGGACAGGAAGCACGAAGACGGCAAGACCTCCGGGAACTCGGACGTGGTCGTGTACACCGAGCCTGAGGAGTCCGTGGTGATGTCCACGATACCCGACATGGTGTCCTCGGACCCATCGGTGTGGGTTGAGGTCCATATAGTCAAGTACGAGGTCAAGCCCAAATCGGACGACGCGGTCTGGCCAGGGAACGTCGACGTGGACGTGTAGACAGACCCGTCGGAGTTGGTGGTGATGTCGATCACACCAGACGTCTCAAACGTGTATCCGTCGGAGTTGGTGACAACCCATGTGGCGGTAAACGAGGTCAACCCCAAGTCAGAGGAGGTGTACACCGCGCTGCTCGAGGGCGAGGGCGACGACGTGGGCTCGCTGGTTATGTCATGTGTGGTGGTGTATGTTGAGCCGGCAGAGTCCGTGGTGACCTCGATGATCGCCGAGGTTGTCTCGAGAGAACCATCGGAGTTGGTGGTGGTCCATGTGGTAGTGTATGAAGAGAGATCAGTCGCGGATTGGGAGGCACTGGTGTCTGATGTGTCTGGGGTAATCGCAGAACTGTCCTGCAGGAAAGAGTCAGTGGAGGCACCAGAGGAAGCCTGGGAAGGATTCTCAGAAGACACTCCAGACGAAATTCCAGAGGAAACCTGAGAAGATACGTCTGACGAGATCTGAGAAGACACCTCAGATGAAGTCTCAGAGGAAATCCCAGAAGACGCTCCAGATGAAGTTTCAGTCGAGATTCCAGAGGACACTTCAGAAGAGACTCCAGAAGAGACTTCTGTGGATGTAGAGTACTCGGAGGATGAAAACTCCAGGGAGCTGGAAAATCCTGACGACTCGGAGGTGGCCTCAGAGGACGAAACAGCCCACGAAGACAGCGAGTACTGATAAGACAGCGAGTTCTGGTACGAAGACGACGAGAAGTCCAGCGACGACTCGTAGGTCGAGCTCGAGTACGCGATCGACGACGAAAGACCCAACGTCGTGGTGCTCATCTCCTCTCTGGATGTGTACGCCGTGGTAGAGGTCAGACACGTGCACTGAGCAGGCTGGGAACGCGTGGTCGAGGGCTCTGCGCCGCTGTACGAGACGCCGCTGCCGACGATCTGGAAACCGTCTGCAGAGTAGCCCTGGCCAATGTTGAAGTTGATGCTGCCCACAGTCAAGATACCGGTGTCTGCGTTGTACAGGACAGAGGAAAGGGTGCCTGTGGTCTGGATCGGGGTGGTGCCGCTCTTGAGGCCGTACACTGTAAGTGACAGCGCGGTGACTCCGTCCTGGAGAAGAATGTATGCGTCGGGGTCGTCCAATACCATGTATTGGGTGGAAGCCAAGGTGCCCAGGGCCTTCAACTTGAAGTACGAGTCTGTTCCGAGCGTCCAGCAGCCAGTGCCCAAAATGTTGCCGCCCTGCTCGAAGGCGGAGTTGAAAAGACAGACACCACCGTTGTTCTGGAAAACGCCCGACTGCGAGAACGGCGAGTGGCCGTCCTTACCGGTGATGTTCATGACTCCCAAGTTGGCGAGTGTGCTCCCGACACTGAACACTTCGCCCGTGCTCAGACCGTACGAGTAGACAAAGAGACCCGTGTTTACAAACGTGCCGGTAACGGAGAGCGAGTCGATGGTCGAGTCACTCGAGATCTCCATGTAGTTGGTGTTACTCAATGAGGAACAGGAGATGGACGCTCTGCCTGCGGCGGTCAAGATCATCTGTCCACTGTTCTGGATACCAGTCGTCCAGACCAAGTTTAAAGCGTCGGCGGACGTGAGTTTCATCTCTCCCGTGTTGGTGAGAACATGGTCTGTCTGGTCCAACACAAGGGTGAGTGAGCCGGACTCCGTTGTCATGATCCAGGAACCGTCGTTGCTGAAGACCTCGGAATTCTCGAAGACAACTGCGCCGGCACCGTTCACTCTAAACTCACCGGATTCGTAGTTGTTGATGGACGCCACCTGTATGGTAGCGCCGCTCTGAGCGTTGATGATGAGATCACCGTAGTTGTCAACATGGCCAGCGAGATTCATCGACAGAATGCCGTCGAATTGAAGACCTTCGTTCGTTTCGATAGTCATGGGCGCAGAATCGGAGTAAGTGGCCGTGGATATCACAGAGATAGACACAGTGTCTGCTAGCGCAGAACTAATCACAGCTGCGAGCCAAAAGAGGCTCCGGGGCTGCATGATGATTTGAAAAGCTATCAGATATGTTTCGGTTAAATTAGGGTGTGGAAAAAGTCAATGAGTCGGAATCTGCATTGTATTTATGTGCTGTCATCGTCCTCACACATCCATTTGTTATTGCAACCTGAACATTTTACAATCTCACCAGGGAACGGTTTTCATGCATCGGAACAATTAAACAATATGATGCAGCGTGCATAATGCACACCCTGCGTTTGCAAATCCTATTGTTCTCTTCCCAATCCAATCACGCCAGGGAAGAAATGTGCAGTTTAGGGATTCTTCCAAGATGAGAATTGCATCGGGGGCCTCACGGGCAAACTTTTGCTGCACGATAGCTCTATACTTACTGGCTCATTCCCAAAGCATGATCTACTTGAGTGAGAATCGCAGATCGCGTTTTGAGTGAGGATGTTGAAGATCAGTCAAAGACATGCCTAAAAAGCTCCGACAGCTACGAAGCTCAGCATACAGGTGAGATCTTCGTGGCGCCTGAGGCAACCTCCGCGGTTGCAGAAAGAAGGTGATTTTTTGTTCCATGACATGCTTTGACTCCGAATCTTATACATTTACGGAACCTGACTCCCGTGGCTCTTCACGTCATCGCTCGAGGCAAATTTAGAGATTCTCACGAAAAATAGAGAACATTTTTCCAGAAGTAATTTTTTGTCGCGTGATGGTGACTTTCATGGAGGCCCCGAATTCTCTCGTACACATCTTTCGGAATTTACGAATTTCCAACTTCGGATCGAAAAAGCAGAAAAGAATTACAATCCCCTTTCGCTTTTTGTCACTACTGTCATGATAACATTCTGATTCGCTCAAAACTATCACACACCCAAGCCAAGCGTTCCCCATGTTTACTGAGTTAGTCTCGTAAAAGATTGCCTCGAACTAAGCACAACCTGCAAATGATGCGCAGATCTAGTCATGCATGCGCAGAAGAACAAAGCTCTGCAGAACAATAGTTAGTGGCCTCATCTGCCGTCATCGAAAAATATTGAGACCAGAAAGAATACAATTAATGCGAAAAAGTTTTTCGCTAGAGGGCCGCATTGTATCCCCTGTTTTGTCGCACCTGAAATTTCGCAGCGTTAGCGGGGGAGTTGCAACTCACCTGGAGGAGGTGCAAAATTGCGCAGACGCTTCAACTGTGATGTGGAGAAGAGAGAGAAAATACCAGCTTCAGCCAAAAAGTTTAAATTTAATCTTTTCTCCGACCAGAATATCTTTTGGGATACATACGACAGAATTTCAGTTGAGGGTAAACTCACTTCTCTGTGCAGAAACAAGAGTCTCCAAAGATACAACACAATCAGACACAAATGCATTGCAAGCACGCAAAACATTGGAGTTGGCTGTGATTGTGATTCAAGTCAGACAATATAGTCCATTGGATGCTTATTCGTCACACAATACCCCTGTAGCGTGAATAGCTCCGCCTCCTGGGACATTGACAAGTATTGCTGACCATATTCGAGCTAATGGGGATGAATAATGAGAAGTTCATGCTTTCTTTTTTCTCATTCTCATCATACCAGCGCTGAAGAATCCGGACTTCTCACGTAAAAGTACAAATCCGGCCCGATTCGCTCGATAGCAATCAGAAGATCAGAAAAGAGGAGAAGCTAGACCGCTTGTAACATGTCTTGCAGAAACAACAAAGAGACCACAACATGTTTTGTATTTAAATTCGCGACTGGCTCCTCTACCGAGGTAAGAAGGCCAACTAAACAATGGAAAGGAAGTCGGGTGTCTGTGATACCTCAAGCCGAGCTGACTAATCAGTAGCAACAATACTTGCTCCCCTCTTGTTTGGTCCCGCGCATCCCATTTGAGATAGACCCCAGCAATCCAGCTCCTTTCTTTTTGAGAAGATCTCTACCGAATCTGTATCGGAATCGACAGAAGCGGCGAAGAGCAAATCCCTGTATCAGGCATCAATTTGCAGAGTTTATTAATTGCAAGCTACCAACAGCGAAAGTGAGTTCTGGGCTCGAATATGGACAGTTCTAGAACCTCAGCCACCTCACAATTATCGAATAAGATTCTCGCCAGCCAAACCAGGGCCAGTGGTATAATCTGACATCGATCTTATTTGTTCATGCAGTTGTGAGCGCTGGTCCTGCGCGACTTCACGGTGGCTCCATTTCCGATACCAAGGAAGTACCAATTCGCGTGGACCGAAAATCGCGTGCGTCAACCCCAACTGGGGACCCTTGATTATACACAGTTCTTGGCGGAGCAACTCTAAGTTGCATTACCTTGCAGATTTGCTGGGAAGTGAAAGTTGGAATTCGGCCGTTGATTACTTGGGGAAGTGATGTAAGCTGGGAAGTTCTACTATGGGAAGTTCCAAATGGGTTTTCATAGTTGATGAGTGGGGCTATCTTTGGCGCGTTTGTCCTTTGCCGACACGAAATGCCTAGATCGGCGGTGCATGAGTCTCCTCAAGATCAAACGGGGCATCTTGCTTTCATGACCGGGATTGGCGTTGAATTAAGGTTTGAGCCGTGGGCTCGTAACGCTATCTTCAGGATCGCCACGATACTCACGTCAAACAATATCGCATGCCCTTGTCGGTTACCTCTGTGGCTTCGGAGTATGCTAGACACAAAGGTTGTACTAAAAAAAGATTTAGCCAATCAAGTCCTCCGCAAGATCTGTGTCAGACCACAAGGTAGAAGTCTCAGAATGACGTAATCGGAGCCGAAATATTCCGCAGAAGGCTTTCCGGAAAATAAAGTCAGCAACAAGATGGTGAAAAGATGATAAACCTTCGCTTTCGAGACTGAGAACACACCTTATGAAATTCAGCATATGAGGAAATGACTCTTACAAGATTGTGGGTGGTGCACATAGTCCGCACTATAGCTGCAAAAAATTACGCCCACCTCAAAGCGAGAATTGGCACCTGCCCCGAGAAAATGTAACTGCAAGATCTGCTCAAATGCGCTCGAGAAAATTTATCCGATCGTATGTTCTTTTCTTGTCGTCGCTCAGCTGAAATGTTCTGTCATGCCACTTGGAGAAGGTTGCAAATTTTATGATCCATGTTTCTTGATTTTTCCTATTTGGGATGCGACAATACACCCGCATCTTCCAAATTGCCTGTGCTATCAAAGATACTATTGTCACAGCCAAAAAGGGTATGTGCCTGAGACCATACCAAAGAGTATGCTCCTAGAGATGAAAGATAAGAATGTCTTCTGGAAAGTGTATAAGTACCTCAGTAATCCTCTCATTTTGTCATCATCAATCAACAATTACAATGGCTGCTCCAAACACTTCTACTTCCGCTTCTAACAAGACTTCCGCTCCACCAAAGGACAACGGTTTGAGCTCCAAGTACAGCCGTGGCTCTGTTCCCTTCAGCTGCACCATTGTTTAGGTGCTAGAGCCGCCGCCCTCGTCTTGACATTTGTCTATTTTTTTCTCTCGTTTTCCTTTGTGTTTCTCGTGGCCACCACTGGTGGGTGGCTGCAACTTTATTTCGTGTCTTCAGTTCAATAAATGTGTTTCAAATCAATTGCAATTGTAGAGTGAATCGAGGGAAATCTGTCTTTGGTCGATCCATTCTTAGATTATACAAGCTGTTATTCTGAGATAGGAGAAGCTCGTATCCGAAGTGCGAGCACCATGTAAAGAAGAATCTTCACGTTTCTGCGCTTCATCAAACATACTCAACAGAAACAAATTTCGTTTGACACGATCGGTACTAGACCAATGACTGCTCCGTCGGCAAACTAATTGTGCACCATCTTTTTTGCTGGAACAACCAGCCGCCTTGGGTTATATATGCAGTAGAACTGGAATGCCTTGAGCGATAACCTCATATATGCCATTTTTCTGTTCATTGATCAGCTGCTTCAGTGGAAGACAGCGGAGACGAATATTGTGAAATGGAAAAATTGAAAATGAAAGCCTCAGTTAAAACAAGCCGATCTGTGATTTTTGGCGCCATAAAATGACCAAGTGTGAATTATCAGAACGCGCACTAAAATTTGTTTTCCGCAACAATTTACCCACAGCTGGGAAATTGAGGAAATGACCATAAAAGAAATTCCACGAGAAAAAGAAAGAAAAAGGACAGACCTAAATCAAATATGTCGAAACAAGTACATGATCAAGGAAAGGTGTGTAGAATGATTTCATCCCAGCCTCCAAATCAAATCTAGAAAGAAACTGTTGGTGGATTTCTTGGTGACTTGTAGGCTATGTGTGCATGCGTGGTATACCCTACATTAAATTGGGTTATCGAGCCCTGCGCATTACAGAGAATTGAAATGTGCATTAAAGTATGGTTAGAAAGTCTAGAAGTGTCTGAATTGAAGAAAAATATGGAGTTCATGCAGAGTCAACATTCGTCGTTTCTTCCGTTAGTCTGGAGTTTGAGTGGATCGAAGAAAATGTACATGGCCAATAGTCTCGTCAACCCTTTCTGAAGAGCTGCAGATTGGGAAATTGAAAACGTTCTTTTTGCATTCGCAACCAACGATGCAAGCTTGTCAACACTCAGACTGGCCCTCAGACAAATTTTTTGTGTGCGATTCCACTCCAATGGTGTAGCCTGTACCTCTCCATGAATCTGACCTGGAATCCGCTCAAATTTGCCAGCTGAGTTGAAATGCATAAGCTCAGGGCTCAGTATCAAAAACGTTGAGCCTGTGGCGAGATAGGAGCCGCCAGTACCGATGGGCAATTCTGCTGTCTCGCTGAGGGGAAGATTTAGTGTTGAAGGTGGTAGATCAGGATATGCATTCCATCTGTTGTACCCATCAGCAGCATACACGAAGTTCATAGCCAAAGTCAAGATCTGGAGAGTGTACCACATGAGTCTTTCAAAAAATAAGCGAGCTTGCCATCGGTGGGAGATCACGCACCTAAATATATTAGATCAAGCGCACTCGAGGTCGTTACGAGAGAATTGCCAATTAACCACATATTGGGCAAAGATCTGCAGTGTGGTAGTCCCTTACCTATTTCATGCAGGGAATGTGCTTAGAGAACCTGAGAAGAAGCTTGAGAGATTCAGTATTCCGGGTGCTTGTTGTGTTTCCGACCTGTATACTTTCGGATGGTTGCAAAACCCACAACGAACTCAGGTAATAATCTTTGACTTGTGATTTCATAGCCAAGCCAAGTGATCGAAATCTGTTGAGCTCATTTTAAGTAGCATAAAAGTGCTGGCTCATTCTAGATCGTACATGTGAGTTGCTTGCGCAGGGAATGCCACTCAATGCACGATTGCCCACTTCGCGCAATAGGCTTATTCCAGGGACCATGGCGTAGCAGCTGCAAAAAATGTGAGGGAGGGGAAAAAAAAAGAAATGCGTTTGTTTTAAAGACGGAGCACTTTTTGTTTCTTGTTTAAGACAGAACATGTCAATCAACTACCCTTGTGACGGCTTCCCAATTTCCTTGTGTGGACCTAATTCCGGCCTGCAAGCAGGTGTCACATTCTCCGGTTAGCTGGTATTTGCTACGTCAAACTTAGGGGCACGGCATGCGTAGGGGCATCAGCCGCATTGAGCGAAGGATGTGCCTGATCCGTGTGCCTGAGCGAAGAAAGCGGGCCCCTATTTTTATTGCTTTTCGGTCCTGTTGCTTTTTGGTGTGGAGCGCTTCACACACATATTACTTGGAGACTAGACTGCCATTTATAAAGAAGGCGCAAGAAAGAGCAAATGTGTAAATGTTTTATTTTCTTCATGTTCTCAGCTATGAAAAAGTACAGTCATCACATTTCGTAATGGTGCAACTGCGTCCATCTTGCTGTGAACTCACCTTGAACGTCAACCAAATCATCCCCAGCCAAAATCAGTTGTGCCTTTGACATGGTAATATCCTGAACAATATCAAGACACCAGGAAAATGAATTGAAACAACATACCAGAGGACACCTCTTTCCCTCGAATTCATAAGCATTCCTTTATATGTTGGTGGTGGCCGATGAAGAATGTTCTCTCGACTGCCTCCATAAACTCTACATCTGACACATGACATGACCTCAAAACATTGTGAAACTTTTACACTTACAGTGCAATTCTTTACAACCACAGAGCAACACCCAAAACCCGAGTCTGTCTGATACACATACATTAACTAAGTACTCAACGAGAATGTGCGCGAGCCTACCTTCACCACCACATCCTGACCTTTGACTGAACACCCTCACTTTCCTCGTCCAGCGAAATGAAAGTCTCGTTTTTCTCGTCCCTGCCCTGCAAGTACCTCAATATCACACAAACTATGGCACTGAAGACCGCCGTGGTGAACATGGCGTAATTGAACTTCACGAACATTCAATCCTTGGAGTTCTCAAATTATCATTCGAATCCTAAAGTGTTGGAAGTGACTCGGATTGAGTATAAGCGAATTTGAAATTGAAAAACTCACTAAAATAAACATTACCGTAAGTAACTTCATTTTGTGTTGTAACGGAAGTATTCGTTGTGGTCTCCAAACCAGCAACAAAGTGTTTAAGGTAATCAATATTTGATGGCATTTTCGAAAGATCTGGAATCTATTGAGATACTTG
Source organism: Sungouiella suratensis (assembly GCA_030566815.1). Lineage (NCBI taxonomy): Eukaryota > Fungi > Ascomycota > Pichiomycetes > Serinales > Metschnikowiaceae > Sungouiella > Sungouiella suratensis. The sequence continues at coordinate 1,273,267 of JAKUAV010000005.1, read as the reverse complement.
AAAGTAGTGAAGTAGCTGATCCAACCGGGGAGGCACTGAAATTTATATATTAAGTTCAGGTTAGAGATAATTGGGCCGAATAAGACTCCCCGCACTTATCAGTGCCGTATGTTGACAGGCATCCCGTCGTAAATGCCGAGGATAATGCGCCGAAGGCGAAACCAGTCACGTTTGCCAAAGACTTCAACGCATGAGAACAATGTATTAATATAGAACCTTAAAAGAGCGCAATATGTCACAACAGAAGTGTTAGGGAGATTATTCGAAGTGAATGTCGAGAACTTTTTCTTCTCGATCAAGAAATGCGCATCTAAAAATGAGAATCGATAGAGAGTATAATGCGCCTGTGATAGACTTGGATTCTACTGAGATACTTAAAACTAGCTGAGATGAACTCTAGAAAAGGCGGAGCCTCGAGTTTGTATGATACACCGAGGTTCGCTATTTCACAGGCGTCTGATAGGGGATACCGCGACGGTACAATGGCGATTATCCGTGGATTCCGAAGAACAATGAGCGCCTTATTGAAAGGTAGTAGGACGACACCAGTCATGTGATGACTGACGGAAAACAATGAAGAAGGATAACCAAGAATTAAAAGCAATCAAATAATGTGGCAACTAAGGATGTAGAACTTTGTTACAGCGCCACAGAAAAATGGATGTTGCCATGAATTCAAATTGTAGATCTGATCATGCTATTCTTCAATACTTTTGTTTTTCTGAGCTTAGACACAAGGACCATGACCAGAGGAAGGTGACAACACACCACCTACAAGGCAACATCAAAGCTCTAGTCACTTCAACGCATGATTATTAAGATATTACTCTACGAGGAGGTGCGCGAGCCTACCTTCACCACCACCTCCTGACCTTTGGTCAAAGACTGAACACACTCACTTTCCTCGTCCAGCGCAATGAAAGTCTCGTTTCTCTCGTCCCTGCCCTGCAAGTACCTCATTATCACACAGACTATGGCACTGGAGATCACTGTGGCGAACATGGCGTAGCAACCCTTGGTGAATTTGGGGGCAGTAGAGGCTCCGTAGAAAAGCAACGACCACCACGCATTCACAGCGTTACTGAACATGTTCATCGACGCAAGCACCACTGCTCTCTCCTCCAAGTCATTGTAGCACACCGTATTCGCCCACGAAAAGAAAACAGGCTGGCCAGCATAGGAGAATCCACTGATGTACTGCGAGGCAAACACATAGTTCTTCGAGAGCGGTTTGGCGATGAACAAGATCGTCGACAAGAGCATCATGCCCGCAATAACAATACCTGCTTTCCAGTGGCCCTTGCCTTTCTTCCAGTCGATGTAGTAGCAGAAAATAAAGTTGGCAAGTATGCCCACACCGTAGACTCCCATGGGGTAGTGGTTTCTGTTCTCCACAGAGTAGCCGAACGACTGCAACCAGAGAGAGAAGACCGAGTTGGACGCAAACGACTCGTTTTCGCCGCCCAAAACCCACAAGAACGAGAACAAGTACCAGTGCCAGCGGCCGCAAACACGTTTCATGATGGACCAGTCGAACGGCGTGTGTTCCCTCGGCTTCATCCGGGACTTCGCAAGCTCGATTTCCTTCTCGTTGAAGTAGAACGCCTTGCACGTTTCCGGTGTGTCCGGGAAGCAGATGAGCCCGTACAAGGTGATCGGAATAGTGATTGCAAAATCAATGATGAAGAGCCATCTCCAGCCCGCGAGCCCGTTCAAGTCGTCCATGTTCTCGTAGATGGCCGCCTGCAACGTCGACGAGAAGAGATTGCCGATGAGTCCACTCAGCGTGAAGATGGCCGCACGTTTGGCCAACTCGGCCTCGGTGTACCAGGAAGCCAAAAGCAAGTGGCACCCAGTGAAGGTGGACGCCTCGAACATCGCCTGGAAAAACCGGATCACGCAAAGCTGCTTGTAGTTGGACACCTTGTACATGCCCAAGGTGAGCAAGCCCCACGAGAAGGAGCAGAACGAGAGCCAGTACCTGGGTCTGACCTTAAGCAAGATCAAGTTGTGTGGCACCAAGGCTATGGTGTAGCCGATGCTGAAACAGGTGTTGATCAAGTTGTAGTCGTCGCCCTTCATGTTCAAGTCCTCTTTCATGCCGCTGACATAGGCGTTGGACAAGTTCAACCTGTCTAGGTAGTTTACCCAGTACAACAAGCAGCAGAAGGAGAGAACGAACCAGTCGATCTTGAAGAGCAATTTGTTTTCCTCCGGGTTGGCGCTTTTGGCGCCCCAAAGGAACTCTCTGACTTTTGGTGGGAGCATTTTGGAAATATTATTGGATGTGGGGATGCATTTGGTCCAGGTATAGATATATATATTTGGTTGAGATGGGAAAACGATGCGCTTCTGGTTTTCGGCCGGAATTGGCGGTGAGATCCGGGACACACCCTCGGAAGTCCACATCTTATCAGTCGCGGCGCCTGCAGTTGCCGAAAATTCTGGAGTGGAATGGAAGATAGGATTCACGTTTCCGTAGATAAGAGTCACAGGATAAGTCGTGACGAAAAGTCAAAGAACACGATTTCCAAATCGGGCAAGAAGAAAGAAGACAAAAAGTGAAAAATTTAAATCAAGAAAGCAAGAGAGAAGCTTGTCACTACTTTGTCACCTCTATGTCACTACAATATCCTGCCACCGAGATTTTCACTGGTTGTGTATTCTCTTCCAAACTCTAGTTCTTACTCTTCAAATCCTCAATGGCTGCGCTGACCACCTTCATCATTTCCACAACCTTCTCCTCCTGGAATTTTCGGCCCACCAACTGCAATCCGACCACTCCTCCGTCTGTTTCTTCTGGGTCGTAGTCCTTCCACACATTCTCGTCTGTCTTGCTGTAGAAGTCCAGTCTGGTCTCTTTCACGTCCAAATCCTTGCTTGCGCGAGTCACAGGGAATGTTCCAACAGAATAGTCCAACAAATTGAACGGAGAAGTGTATCCAACATAGTCGTGGAACTTGGCTATTGGGTTGCCTGCAAATGGAGTCACAGGCAAGATGATCCCGTCAATTGGGCGGCCCGTAGACGTCTTCAGAGCGGTGTTGTTCCATCTGTCCAAGTACTTCTTGATCAACGCCGTCCTCTCCGCGTGCAACTTCCACAACTCGGAAACCTTCATCTCGGGTGTGGTACCGTACATGGCCATGTAAGGGAAAAACGGCTCGCCGGTCTCGTCAACCTCCTTCTTGACGTGAACGCCGCCGTCGCTCACAAAGAAGCTGGTGATGATCTCCAGAAGTCTCACGTGATCCTCGGGGTCCCACTCGATCACCTCGTGGCCTGCTTCCACCAAAGCTTTCTTGGTCAATTCCACACCACGCAAAATTGGAGGCGTAGGACGAACCCACTTGTCGTCGTCCAAAATGGCAAAGCACAATTTCTTGGGAAGTTCCACCGACTTCCAGGGCAACTCGACGATTTTCGGGTCGTAGAGCCAGGGCTCCTTGTCCACCACGGCTTTGCAGTAGAACAGCAAAGTATCTAAGCTGGAGCAGATCGGGCCATTGACACTGTTGACCGATTCCAAGCCAGGAAGGCCAGAGCGAGCACCGTACGTTGGAAACCTGCCAAAGGTAGGTCTCAACGAGTAGACCTCGCTGAAACTGGCTGGAATCCGGATGCTGCCTCCGATGTCTGTGGAAATGGCAATGACATTACTCAAAGCAGCCAAGTTGGCACTCCCGCCAGAGGAGCCGCCTGCAGACAAAAGACGGTTGAACGGGTTGGTGGTGGTGCCGTAGATGTGGTTGTCTGTCTCGGGCATCATCATGGCGACCGGAACGTTGGTCTTGACGTAGAAAACTGCACCCATTTCTCTGAGCATCTCCACGAGCACAGAATCCACCTCGAACTTCTCCGGCTTGAAGCAGAAACTCACCACGCCGATGGTGGTGGCCTGTCCCTTGATGTTGAAGTTGTCCTTCATCGCAATGGGGAGGCCGTGGAACGGTCCGATGGTTTTCCCGTGCTCTTTCTGGTAACTGTCCAATTGCTCGGCCTGCTTGATGGCCTCGTCGAAAAACACCTCGGAAAGGCAGTTGGTCAACTGGTGGGCAATCAGCGCACTGTGGCAGAACGCCTTGCACACCTCCACGGCGGACCATTTGGTCAGTTTCACGTTGTTCACGATCTCCTCGGCAGAAGCCGAGATGATCTCCAATTCCTGCGCGGAGAGTTTGCCAGATTTCTGGATCCACTTCGATACGTCTTTGGTGGAGGCTGGGGGCAACTCAGACTCGGAGATGAGCCACTCAGGCTTGAACTGGGCGTCTCTGTGCTGACGTTTCTTCAATGCGATCTCTTTGTAAGTGGGAGCAGTAACAGTCATGTTGACGATGGACTTTTCTGGTGAATTTTGGGTATTTGCAAATCCTGGGAGTGGTTTCGTTCAGTTTATCTAAGAATGGTCCCGAAAATCGGTAGTATGGGGCTGAAATTCCGAAGGACCAAACCAATGAAAGGACCTACTGTAATCCCCCCGGAATTGAATGTTGGAGCGCCATCTGCCCCACATGGATCCGAGGGTGACTATCTTTTCGGGGGGCAGATCCGAGGGTGTTATCGATAACAGTGCGGCTCATTTTCCGCGCCGTCCACTTTACACTACATAAATGCACCAGATTCTCCCAGGTCACAGGGACAGATTTTATTGAGTCTCAGGATTTCATTGGCTAGTTGCGTTTTTATCGCGTTTCCACTCCCGAATCGCCATACACTGCGTCCCGCGATAACGCCTGTTCGGGATACCCAATGTGGTAATTTCAACCCTTTATCTGGTGGAGAACCGAATAATTCGGTATTTGATTTCCGAGAGATTAGTAATGGACAAGAGGAGGGAACAGGTGATTCTGAAATGGTACGAAAATGAAATTTGAACTGATCACGAAAGGAGAAGCAAAAGAAAAAAAAATCAAGACTGAAGGTTATCAGATTTTTCGTGCTGGGACTTACAAAGGCTCAGGACACCAAATGGGCCTATTGGTGATCTCAGACCCTTATTTTATTTTGTGAACTTGTAGTGGGGCAATTTTGAGCTTCCGTGGGTAGAAAAGCACATTTTCAGTTGTGGTAGTTCCAAGGAAAGCTTCCGTATTGAACCTATCTTAAGCTCTTTCAAAGTACTTGACTTCCGTCTAATGTCTTCTCATCTGTCTGAATCTCTGACATATTCTTGTCGCAATTATTTTCTACATCCCACAGTAGTATCAAGAGTGTATATGCTGAGCAACAGAATCCCGCTAGTCGAGAACATGGGACGTATTAAACCCGTTTTTTTGTATTAGCATTTCCAATATTTATGTCAAACTTCTGGTCGAAATCAAGACATTCCGTTTTCTGTCACCGTGCGGACTTGTTTCCTATTTGGGGTTCATCTGCAATGGGTGCAATTACCAGAACCTAAGGAGCACACACCCAAGAGATTTGGATACATTCGAATCACACTAACTTTTTCGCAGTTAGAATCATGAAAATTCTCTCATTCGAATTTCTCTGTACCGCCCTTGCTCCATTCTACACCAAGATACCCACGATATTCCTCTCCATCAAAATGTCACCTCCACCACCTCCTCATGTCTCTCTTAATACCCCTACACTTCCCCATTGTGGTCTCTATTAATCCCGTCTAAGTCCATTTACCCAAGAAACTCATCAAGACCATCCCCGCAACAAGCGCAGCCATTGCCAACGCTGTCTTGAAGAATCCAGCTCTGGAGACTGGACCATGCAACCAATCATGCGCAAGCATCTCGATGAGACCGACCCAGAGCAAGATTCCGGCCGAGAACGCATCCAACGTGCCCACTGCAATGATCGTGCTGGGATCGTTTCCGTTCCAGTGCTGCAATGCTCCAATACCAATACCCATACCGATGGGTGTGGTGATGGCGTAGCAGGAGCCCATCAAGACCTTAGTCCACACTGAGGCCCGGGTCAACTTGGCGATTCTGGACCCCAAGGCAACGCCCTCGAATGCCTGGTGGAAGATCACCACGATGAAAAGCGTGATGTAGTACGAGTCTCCAGCCACAACTGTGGTGACACCAATGAGCACCGAGTGGAAGATGATACCGGCCTCAAGCATGAGCACCGACATCTTGTCCAAGGAGCCGTCCTGCAAGATGGCCACCTCGCCGTGGCTGTGCGAGTGTGGCGCCTTGTCGTCCTCGTCGGAGATCTCGTTTTCCCTGGAGTTGTCGGAGTTCTGGTCCTTGCCTGACTCGATGGCGTTCTTCCTAACAAGCAAAAGTCTTGTGCTGCCAAAATCCACCAAGAAGCCAATGAACAACCCGGCCATGATGATCGCCGTGGCTGTCGACTCGTAGTACAATGTGATGCAGTCGTTGGCGAACATGAGCTCCGCATGCGTGGTCAAGTGCACCAAGGCCGTGGACAAAATCACACCGGTGCCGAACTGCGTGAGAATGGTGATGATTGTGCCGTCCATGGACGCCTTCATCACGCCGCTGCACACCATGGGCAAGAACACACCAATGGCACTGGTAGCCAAGATCGCAAAGAGCGTGCCGATTCTCACGGGGATGTTGTAGTCTCTGTCGGTACGCTCACAGGTGGACTCGGACTCCTCGCCGCTTGAGCCGACACAGTGCTCTACTCCCGCGTGAAAGTGGCAGTTCTGGCCCGAGGAGGAAGACGAAGAGGTGGTGCTCAGCTCCGACTCATCCGTGGCATCAACCACAAACTGCACCTCGTCGCTGCCAGACATACAGTAGGTGTCTGTCTCGTGGGCATGGCAGGAGGTGTAGCTCAGCGGCAAGTCTGCGGTGTTGGTGGCCAACGGCGAGATGTAGCCTTCGTTATTCGAGCCATCCACACAGTACTGCGTCAGGCCGTGGAGGTGGCAGTCGGTGATGGCGGTGGTCTGTGCAGCCACCGAGGTGATGGAGCCAGACGAAGTGGCAGCAGAGGCAGCGTTAGACTCAGCAGCAGAATTGGAGTTTGAGGACGTTGCTGCCTCCGCAGCAAACAAGACCTCGTCTGCTCCGCTCATACAGTACGTCTCCGTGCCGTGGTTGTGGCAGCTGGTGTAGCTTTGTGGGGTGTTGGAGCCAGTGGGTGCTGGGCTCACCGAGCCTTCGACGCCGTCGGTGTTCACGCAGTAGTAGGCCGAGCCGTGGGCATGGCAGTCTGTGATGGACGTGGCGAGTGCTTGGGATGTCAAGGTAAGCGCTACAGCGAGTGTCCACAACATGTTCTGGCTTTTAGCTTCTGTCTGGCCTTTGTCTGGCCATCTCATCTCGGTGGTGTCTCTCTACTTATATAACAGATGCCAAGACCGGATTATAACCATCATTGGTAAATTAGGCACGAGGAAATGAGAAGGCCGCATGAGATGGGAGAGGATTAATTAAGGAATGAGAAGAAAACGCCCTTTTAACCCTTTCGAGAGCAGTTATTGGCAGCCGTAACAAAGCAAGGACAAAATTATGGCGGGCTTTGGGTGTTTGTTCTGTGTGGCTTGGTGCGCAGCCGGAGGCTTAAAATTTGCACCCAAAGGAAAAAAATTTACACAACAAAATCTCATTTCCACTCCACCTGTTGCGGACCCATTGTCTCTTTGTCTCCAATTGTTCGTTCCTCGACTCATGTGACGGCTCAATGGAAAATTTTCACCTCACGCTAAGACTTCTCCTTTGGCACTGTAGTGGTTACTCTATTCTCTTGGCAGGAAAATCATATATAGCTGGCTGCGAAATTACCACCGGAGGAGAAAAACAGGCCCACACACACAAAAAAAAAAGGAAAAGCCAATTATTTCTTTCTCAATTCGCCAAAATGAAACTCGCTCTTTTAGCTGTCGCCTCGCTCGCTCTGGCCTCCTCCTTGACCCTGTGCCACTACCACGGGTCTGACTACCACTGTGTGAACACCGACGGTGACGAAGGCTACATCACGCCTGCTCCAGCGTCCACCGACGCACCAGAGAGCTACACGAGCTGCCACGCCCATGGAACCGCCACCTACTGCATGTACGGCGACGGCGAGGAGGCCCAGTTTGTGTTGGAGGCCGACGAGGACGAGCACGAGAGCTCCGAGTCTGTTTCTGCCTCCGACGAGCACGACCACGATCATGAGCATTCCTCGACCGAGTCTGAGCACGACCACGACCACGACGAGTCTACCTCTGCTGCTGGGTCTGCTTCTGGCTCTGCTTCTGGCTCTGCACATGCCGAGGTCACTGCTACTGCTGATGCTTCCGTCACCGGCTGCCACGCCCACGGCGCTACGCTCTACTGCATCGACGCCTCCAGCAGAGAGGGCTACATCTCCCCTGCGGTCAGCGGCACGCCCTCTAGCTTCACCGGCTGCCACAACCACGCCTCGGAGACCTTCTGCTTTGACTCCGAGGGCGACGAGGTCCAGTTCATCGTGGACGACGACGCCGAGGACGACCACTCCAGCTCTGGCTCCGGTTCCGGTTCCGGCGTGACCTCCGTGGACGCTGCCCAGACCGCCAGCAGCGCGGTGATTTCGGGCTCCTCTGTTTCGTCGAACTCCAGCTCATCAAACTCCACCGGCTCTGGCCTGAGCTCGCTGGCTGAGAACGGCGCGAGAATGCAGACGCTCCAGGGTGCGGGGGCCGCCGCTGCTTTGGTGCTCCTCTCGCTCTTATTCTAGACTACACATAGTTCGTGCGCCGCTTGCGTATGCTGTATATGGACTGAAGAATGCACCGAACAATGTACACCAGTACATCCCATTGTGATGGAAACTCTAAAGGGAGACTATTGAGGAGTAGTAGTGTCGTTTCTTTTTCACTACGCTCTCACCCTTCACCTTTCTCCATCTTCTCAATTAGCTTTCTCAATCTCCTCAGAACTCCTCCTCTTCGGCCTCGGGCTTGGCCTTCTCGGCCTCCTCCTGCTCCCGCAACGTCTCCTCAAAGAACTTCATCTTCTCCTCAAACTCCTTCTTCTCGTCGCTGTTGTCCTTGTTTTTGTACTCGTCGTCCAAGCTGGCCTGGTCCTCGCCAAACTTCCTGCAGAACTCCTTGCACTTCTCAATGGCACACTTGACGTTGCGCCCGTTGAACCCAATGTTCCCCGACACGATGTTTCCTTCCTCGTCCACCAATGGCTGCGAAATGAACGACGCAATCATCTGCTCGTTGGTGTCGGCCACAGGCGGAGGCAAGAAGAGCGTCCCGTCGTCCACATTCAAAAGACTCTGCAAGAGGCCCTTGAGGTTGACGCGGTCGACGTTGAAGTCCGACACAGAGAAGGAAATCGTGAGCTTGTCGTCGGCCTTCCACCTGCCGTTCTCGATACCAAGCGAGCCCACGCGCCAGTTGGAAATGCCGTTGGGGATGATCGCATTGACTCCCTCGCACATGCCAAATGGCCTGTCCACGTACCATGGGTCGATGGGCACGTGCAACGAGAGGAAGCTCGAGACGTGCGACAACTTGAAGAAGTACTTTTTCGCCTCGATGATCTCGCCGTTGTCTCCCTTCACCATGTACGTCGCAGTGTCTCTGGTCAACACGATGAGGTTGGGTCTGTAGAACTTGGTGCCGCATCCACAGTGGTCGAGATGCGCACGTGCAAACGCCACGTAGATCTCTCTTCCTGGAGGTATGAGCTTGTTCAACGGCATGTCCGTCTGCTCTCTAAGCATGATGTTCACGTTGATGAAGGGCGTTCCTCCACGCATGGGCCCAACGCCGCCGTCGTCCTTGTACACGACGTCGCAGTTGCCCAGCCCTCCGACCAAGTCACACTTCAAGATCTCCAAGTTGTCGAGCTGGGTAGCAAAGTAGATCTCCTCGTCGAAACCGGCCTCCTCACGCAGGAAGTCGGAAACGAACGGCGCCCAGTTCTTGTTGGCACCGGCCTTGTCTCTGTGAGAGATGCTCATCTCCACGGCCCGCACGAAAACCTGGTTCTCTGTGTCGGTGTTGATGTTGGTGGTAACGTGAGCCTTGCCCTTCTTGAGCTGGAAGGGGAAACAGGTGAAGATCGACCGGAACTCCCGCTCCTCGGTCAGCCCGTCGTCCTTCTGCATTTTCTTCTTGTGTTTCGCGTTGAAGATGATCACAGGCTCGTCGTAGCCCTTCTGGTTGCGCACAACGACCACTCTGGGGTCCTCGGGCCCAAAGTAGTGGCCGCCAGACTTGCCCTCATCGTGGTAGAACGGAACAGGCAAGATCCGCGGGAACCGGTACGAGTAGAAGTCCTGGTCACCCACTTTGAACGTCGGGAAGTCTGGGTCGCCCAAGTCGTTGGTCGGGAAAACAAGTCTCACATCTTTCAACTCGTTCCAGTTCTTGTCGAACACCTGGGCCAAGATCATACTGTTTTTCGGCGAGTCTCTCGAGCGCTCGAGCGAAAACAAAAACCGGGAAATCACCAAGTGCACGCCGTAGTCCTTGAGCCACACCAGCGACCCCAAGAGCCGGAACCAGAAGTGGTTCACCATGTCTGTCTTCAACTCCAGGCGCAAGTGCTTCACAAACAACGGGCTGACCTCCTGGTAGTACGGGTCCTTGTACGTGTCGAGCTCTTCCAAGAACAACTCCAAGATGTGCGGGAAGTTGCCTGGAATGGTGAATCTCTCGTCCACGTACAACTCGTCCATCACGAGCTTCAACTCCAGGTCGCACTTCTCCTCGCCCTCGGCCTGGCCCGAGTGGAAAAGCGGCACGTGGTCGTGCTGGATGAACCGCGACCCGGGCATCTCGGGCGCAGAGATAACTTCCTCCTCGCTGCTCTGCACTATGGGCCAATCTGCGCTGGCTGTGTTCTTCAAGTGCGCCCTTAACGTCTCCTCGTCAAACTTGAATCCCGCGGGCAACAAGATCAGCTTCGTCCAGGGAGACGCCTCGTTTTCCAAGAATGAGCCACTTCCAACCCCCATCAACAGCTTTGCGGGCAGTAGGGCGGCCTGTGCTTTGGCTATGGTTTCCAGGATACTCGAGTCGTCGTAGGTGAGCAACTGCAACACCAAGAAGCCCATGGACGCCACGGCCACAAGCACGAACAATGGCTCGAGGCGCAGGTAGTGTTTGAGTTTCTGAAGAAGCATGTGGAGTAAAAAAAAAAACTGGCCCGTTTATTTTCAAGTTACGGCAGACACAGCGTCCTGCAGAAACGAGAAAGGGCATATGGCTAAGCCACAGATAGCGAGTTAGATGCGCAGAAGGTGGGGCAGGACAGAACGGGAAAGTTGGCGGATTTTACTTTGAAAAATTTTCGAAAGATGACACAAAGATGTGCCTTATCTAATTTGGAATCTTTTGCTTCTTTCTGTTCTCCAACCTCCTTAAAAGCTTCCATAGTGGAAGATCGACGGCGGGCAGGGCGGTGTCTTGTATGCAGTCCACCTCGTAATTACCCGGGCAAAATCCGGCAGTCTGACGCGTGGAATCGTGTCACAGCTGCAAAAAAAGAAAAGAACAGAAAAACCAGGCCAGTGTGAAACTCAGAAGAAATTTCCAGAAAACAAAAGAAACTCGGAAGGCTTCCTAACAGATCTCCTGCTTCTACATATTCTCACTTTTTGATTCATTAATTGTGTGTGACCCCCTTGTGTGTGAGAGCCCATGTGTTTGTTTGTCCGTGTGCTCACACTTAGCGACCAAAGTACTTCAACTCAAACGGACGCACCAAGTTGTACCCGATAAACGAGCAGATAATATTAAATTCAAAGGAAACATCGCCCCCGCTTGCACTGAACAACCGCGCAATCACGCCCTGGTACCATGTCTGGTTCATGGACAATACTGTGGATGCTACTCCAAAAAGAAAGCCGACCACACCGGCAATTCCAACAGGCAAAGTCAGTCTGTCGTCGAAGTTGGTCACGTCGTAGCCCTTGAAGCCTCTCCTGTATATATAGTGTTCCGCCATGGTGATTCCCAAGTAGATGGAGACGTTGTAACTGATGATACTCAAAAAGTTGCTCATGGCCTCCTCGAACACGTAGTAGGCTGGAATGGCGAGCGCCAACGACACGAAGTTGCCAATGACGCACCAGCCCAATCTGGGGAATTTCGCCAAAGGAGACCAAATGGCCTGTGCAGAAAGCGCCAAAGAGTAAGACCCAGGCAAATTGTTTGCAATCGCAGACAACGAGAGCAACACCAAGCAGAACTTGCCGAAGCCGTGCAAGTTGTTGACCACGACGATCTCGTTGACCAAGCCGCCCACAGAGTTCTCGTTGTACGCCGCCAACCACTGCGAATCGGAGTATGTGCCCATGGCACAGGCTGCACCCAAAGTGAAGGTGAAGATCAGCGGGATGCTCAATCCAACCACCATGGACCAGAAGATCTTCCATGGGGCAGTGTCGCTGGGCATGTAGACGAAGTAATCGGCGGCAGAGGGCGACCAGCCAGCGACGAATCCGAAAATGGTAGTGATGAAAGTGAGAACATTGCCTGCCTCAGCTGCACCGGTCTCCATGGTGCCCCACACGAACTTTTTAGACATGGTCAAACGCGCAATGATGACAAAGTACACGGCCAAGTTGGGAATCCACGAGTACCGCTCGTACAAGTGGATGGTTCTGTAGCCAAAAAAGGCCAAGATGGAGGTGACACCCACAAAGATCAAACAGCCGGCCCAGGCGGGGAAACCAGAGCCCAAACTGACCAAGATCTGCACAGCAGGCAAGATGTTGATGGCGTTCCAGCCCACGCACGAAATGACGTTGAAAAGCGCAAAAACACGGCCCATGATGTTTCCGGTGAAGTACCGAGATAAGATCTGCTGGCGAAGACCGAATTTCGCCCCGAAAACGGCAAAGTAGCCCACAGGGATCGCACCCAAGATCGAAATGAACACAATGCACAACACACACGTTCTGAAGTCAAGGGCATAGTACATCGGGCCCAACATGCCTGTACTCAAGGCAGAAATGGAGAGATTGGGAGACAAGAACATGGTCAACGGAGACAACCACAGGCCGTCGACTCTTTTGTCCTCGGGGACCCTCTCCACACCCCGGATCTCGGCGTTGAGCTTTCTGCCGATTCTGTTGATGATATTGTTGCTTCTTTCCAACCTCTGCTCTTTCTCATCTTCCTCGTGGTCCAAGGACCAGTCTCTGAGCTGCTCCTCGTCGTTCTTGAACTCTGACATGGAGAAAACTATTATATGTTGGTTTGAAATAAAAGAGAAACTGCTGGAAATTTAGTTTGAGAAAAAAGAAGGAGATTCGAGCAAAATGCCTTGACGTTTATGGTATCTTGACGTGTAGAGCCGCACGATGCAGAGGCACCCAATCCGGATTAGGCTAGTGCGGAAATTTTTTCCCTTCGCCGTTAGATCGACTATCGCAAAGTGACACAAAGAAGGAAAGTAAAAAAAAAAATTGAAAAAAAATGATAGAAGGGAATGGGCAGGAGTAAAAATTTATAGGAAAGAAGAAGAAAAAGAGGATGGACATAGTGAAAAGTACTATAATTCCTCTCTGGAGGAAACCATCACCGATGAGTATCTGCGATCACCAATAAGCATCTCCCATCACCAATAAGCATCTCCCATCACCCACTGATACTTACCCTGTACCCAAACGGATTAACCTACACCCATATCTCCATTTTCTGTATCCTTTTTTCTCTCTTTTCTCTCGCTTACAACTTGCTCTCTTTTTCTTTATTTTCTGCTCTCATTTCCTTTATTTCTCGTCTAGACCTTCTCGGAGTTCACCATGTTCACTCGCGTCACCAGTGCGGAATCCCGAGAAGTCCCTTCCAAGATCTCCACAACACCGGTATCCTCGTAGTGGTTCAAGATCGCTCTCAACGTCGAGGCGTTTTTCTTGAAGAACTCCTCGTAGTCGTTGCCAAACTCGTCAAGGGTCTCGGCCATCTCAAAAAGGTCCATTCCCATTTCTTCTTCCTCGGCCAGTGCGCGCAAGTGCAAACCAGGGATCTTGTCCACGACAAACAAAATTATAAGTGTGAAAACGGCTGTCCACGCAATGATGGCTGCCCAGGATGCCACCTGGAGTCCCAACTGCTTGAAGTTGCCGTCGATCCACCCTCCCAAGATCTCCGTGGCCCCGTCGTACCCTGCCACTGTTTTGGTTGCAAAAATACCAGTAAGTGTGCCGCCAATCACTCCGCCGACGCCGTGGACTACCCCAGACAAGCTGTAGTCGTCGATGCCGACCCAGTGGTTCAATCTGATCACCAATCTGCACGCGACGCCGTTGATCACCGACGTCAACGCTGCTGCCCACGGCCAGTAGAAACCACAGCTGGGAGTGATGTTGACCAACCCCACAATGGTGCCCTCACACGCTGCCTGCATCGAAAACTTGCCAGAAAGCAACGTGTCGGTGATGGTGTAGGCCAAACAGGCGAAACTCAGCGCCAAGATGGTGTTCAAGAAAATGTACCCAGTTCTCACGTTCACCGAGAGCAAAGTGCCGGAGTTGAAGCAGAACCACGCGGCCCAGATCAAAGTCACGCCGATGAACGTGGTTACGGTCAGATGGCCGCGCGACTCGCTGATTCTGCCGCGTCTTTTGCCCGGCTGGCCTCGGGGACCCAAGTACCACGAGTAGCAGAAGGAAGCAACGCCCGAGGCAATGTGCACGGGTCCTCCGCCGGCGAAGTCCAATGCGCCCCAGTTGTAGAGCCACCCGTTGGTGCCCCAGACCCAAAATGCGAAGGGACAGTAGCACACGATGGTCCAGATGGCTCCAACCACCAAAGAGGGCAAGAGTCTGCCTCTCTCGCCGATGGACCCCAAGAAAATCTGCACGGTCGCCACGGGGAAGAAGACATTGAAGCAGAAATTGATCACAGATGGGAGATTGCCTCCCTCGGTAAGTGGTTTGGCCTGGTCGTTGTACAAGGCAGCGTTGTTGAAGTTTCCAATGAGCACAGAAGTGGATGTGGGCGAAGCTGCCAAGGAGTAGCCCAAAAGGTACCAGATGACCACAACAACGGCGGTGGTCATGTAGGACTGGAATAAAATCTGCACGACGTTTTTTCTCTTGAGAGTTCCGCCGTAGAAAAGCCCAATGGCCGGTGTGATCAAAAAAACTCCAAAGGCACAGAACATGATATAGGCCATGTCCACGGGGACAAGCGTGGATGTCTGCTCCTCATAGGTCGACTCTCTAGGCAAGAGGTGCGACGACATCTTGAAGATTTTTCAGTTTTGGGTGGTGAGTGTTGAGTTTCGATGTGAAGGTCTGATTGTTGGGCCTTAACTCTGGGTAAGTAGGTGCAGAAACAGAAGCAGAATTGTCAGTGCTGAACTTCCCTCATCATGGTGGGAATCTGGAGAATTAATACTGGCGAGGTCTCGGTCACTCTCGGTTTGCTGCAAACGCACGAGTCTGTCATATAGCATGGCGTTTTTCTTGGCTTTCGGCTATATTATAAACCTGTGATTTTTTTACCAGATTAGGTTGGGAGTTCCTGTCATTTTTTCGCGATAAGAGAAACTCATGCACGCACTCAGAGTGTCTGCAGGACATCTACACCACTACCTTCAGATGACTATGACAAAATTGGCCGCTCGACCGGATTTTGGACAGAAAAATTATGTGGAGACGACGGAAAATCAGTACGGACATGATCTAGCCAATGAAACCGGTGGAAATTTGGTTCTGTGTGCAGGATTCCGTATACTTTCGGGCGTGGCCACAGATAGCGCGATCAGCATCTCAGCAACAGCATCCTTATCATGCCTTATCTCCAAGGCTGAGATAACACGTGGAATCTCAGATATTACTTGCATGAAGCTGTAAGGAATTCATCAGGATTTTCAGAATTATTGGTTTCTTCTTCTTTCCCTTGCTGTGTTCTTCCTTGCTTTCTCTTTCTCTGTCTTTCTGTCCTGTCACATCTTTACGTGCCATTGACAGGGCCAAGAGTCTGGGCGGTGTGGCCAAGCACTTTAGTGTGCATGTGGCTGGCCGTTGAGTTGCATGGGTCGTAACTGCGAGAGAAGATTCGATCAATTGGGTAGGTGAAAGCGTTGATCTGATAAGACACGAGGCGGGGATCACCGAATGTGGGGAGAGAGAGAAAGAGAGTGGAGAATCAGATAAGTAAGGGCGGAACCTCTTGATGGTCACTTACGATGATATGGTATTCAGAAACAAAGATAGGGAGTGTGAGTCCCAATCGACTCCCGATCGACACTTTCTCAGAACGTTACGATGATCACTTCGGCTGGTCGCTTTTGGCATTCTGTGGGGTCTAGTTCCATTCTCTCCTCTTGTATCCCAGACTTGGGTGCGAAATCCGACCACTTCACAACCCAGATGCAGATGCAGGTTCACACCACCAACAAAGACGGTCACACGTAAATCCCACAAAAATCAGCTCTAGGTGGAACTCGGAACAAATTGCACAGCTTGGAGGGAAAGCCTCGACGTTACATATGTGATCTCAGACTTCACCCTCTCTTCCCTGCTCTTCTCTCGGTCACATCACCAACACTTACACAGTGCAGGCTTTCTCCCAGTGGAAGGTGGATTCTCTCCGTTGTACGAGACTGTGTTGCGTCTCGCCCGGAACCCCAGCAACGAGTAGCCGCACCCGACGTTAAACGTGATCTTGCTTCTGTTGTTGTGAATCACATGGAGCAAGCCTTCCTCTCCGTCGTATTTGACTTTTGCAATCACACTTCTGGAGTGAATGAACCTGGACCCACTGCTCACTCCATGGAGCTTGTATGTCTTTCTCCTGATCACACCAAGGTTTCGTATCACAATGTACGCACTCTTATCGCCAAGCACAAGTTTCTGCGCCTCATCGAGATACTTGCTGCCGTCGATCTCAAAGTATCCAAACTTCGCAACGTAGATGCACCCATCTCCAGTAATGTCTGCCCTTTGCAATAAGAAAGTGCGCCGGAGGCAAATCAGACCTCTGTTGGTAATCTCCTCGTCGTGCCTGATCAGTCCTATGCCGCTTGAAGCCTCGACTCGAATGGATCCCAAGTTGTCGATACGCCCATGTGCAATCACGTCATCTGATTCGCTTTTCTCGCCCTTGCCGTAGTGTACAGCCAAAGATCCGTCATTTTGGAGGTTGTTGAACTCAAGGATATCATTGCTGGACGCAGCCCGCACCTCCAAGAAGTGGGCGTTGTAGATGTTGCCGAAGAAGTACTCGCCCACCCCGCCTGAGACGAGGTGGATGTCTCCCAAGTTCTTGAACATCCCGCGGTGGAAGAACATCAATCTGTTGTCTGCTCTGAGGTCCACCATGCCCTCATTGGCAAAGATCAGGCTGCTGCCGAAAACCTCAAGATCAGCCTGAGCTGTGGCGTGGTACAGTGCACCTACGCCGTTCAACAGTTCGCCATTGTGCTCCACTTTCAAATCCCCCGGTGATTTGACGATGAAGAAGGAGTGCGGGCCGCTGGAAAAGCTGTCGAAGCTGAGAACGGCGCCCTCCTGTGCATCACAGAAAAAGGATCCTTCAACGCGGAACACAGAGTAGCTGCGGAGCTCCAAGGTGTCGCGGAGCTTACATTTGAAGCCTGACGGAATGGAAACATCGGATATGGTCATTGTGGGGTGCTTGATGACACGGGTGGAGGTGAATCGGGGCTCTCTGGTGGTGGTAGCCGCAGCATGGACTTCCACCAGCAGTGGTTCAGCCAAAGCTGAGGAGCTGAGGAGAGCAGCAGCAAGGAGATCTGACATTTGCATTTTTGTGGAGAGATACTTGGTGGGTAAGGTTTCCCCAAGATAGCTTTATAGTCGAGGCTTGAATATATGGACTGACATCCGTAGGCTTTTGACTGTTCCTTGACGAAAACATAGACACTGATTTCTTGGAAGATGCCAAGATGACAAGATGACAAGATGACAAGATGACAAGATGACTAAAGCTGTTGGATACATCTGAGGGTGATCCGATCAGACCGAGATAATGCCAAACAGAATAGCAGAGGAATGGCTGAACGATTATACTGGACACTAGACTAGGGGAATCCGAGTACAAATTTATGGAAAGAGGATCCTTCAGAGGTGGAAGTCTGGGTCGTAAAACACAAGTTCGATCTTCTTGGCGTGGCTGTTCCGTCTAGCCATTGTCATGCGTACAATGACAAGGATATGGAGGATGCACGCCTCCAAAAAGGTGAGGCTCTACCCTTTAAATGTTCAAGGAGAATTTGTGTTCTTCGAGGCCCGAATCTCTGTATTGCATCTTCTTTTTTGTTTTGCAGCTGTTTTGCACGTTCTTGCAGCCAAAACCAACCGTGAGTTTCTCCGCAGGACAGATATCTCCAGAATGGGCAATAGAGCTGGGTAAATTTATCACTAAAACGTTGACTCCCGAGGAAAATTCACAATATGGCTACACAGATCGTCACAGTTCCGCCAAAGTTTCTAGATTGCAATTGGAAATCTATCATGGTATGAACTGTTATGTGGTGCTGACCCTCTCATGCTAATGATGTAATACGCTAAGACTAGGTTCGTATACTGAGAATAAACTAAGGAGTAGACAAGGAAGGGCGAGAGGCCCTTTATAGGGGTGAATCCGAGTCGTCATACGCAGATAACCCTAAAAGATAAGGTAGCAAGGATACCACATACCGTTGCACATCCCGGTTCGTTACAGATGAAAGCATAAGAAGAAAGCACTGTCTATCAATCTCGCTACAGAATTTTGTAGAAAGGGACATCACATCTGATTTGCAAGATTCATTGGTATCTGTATGCTCAAATCACCACATTCCTAGAACGTCACAAAAGGCTAAGTCGACTGTTTCATTCACGTAACTGAACTAATTCTCGCATTTTGGCAGCAGTCAAATTCAGCTGAGATCAAAACGCTCCGGAAACAAGACCCTCGAGCCCAGTTTTCAAGAACCCAAGTTGAAAGTATGCATAAACGACAACAAGAATCCACTTGAATAATCCGCGAATGGGAACGGCACCAAGGAAGAGGTAGGGGATTGACGTCAAAAGAGCCACGGCAAGGAAAAATAACACGGACATGAAATTGCCTCCCCAAAGGAAGGGCGAGTGGTTCTATTTATATTTTGAACCTGTGTAGGAGGTTATTATCTGGCTGCAAGAGGCAAGCAGGAAGATGAATTTCAGTGCGTCTGGCGAATTCCATTGTTATAGGGGCACAAAGGCACGAATCTTTGCACAGAGGTAAAAAGAAGCCTTGGTGACTCATACATGTGTAGCCAGCCATAATGTTATATTGAAATTTGTTGTATCAAATTCATTGTCAGGCAGTAAATGGAAATTAGGTGACAGCTCATTGTGGTCATTTCTGTGGTTATGGCGCGAACCCAAATACGTGTCAATGCACTGTAGATCAATTCTGCCCTTTCATTGGAGGAGGCTCAAGTCTCGCGCATATCGCCTCCCAATAATAATTGAACAGCTCACTATTACAGACAAAACACCCGTGCATCTCCTGAGTATTCCTCACCCGTGCCTCACTTGGCTTGTACACAAAGCCTCGGTGTTACGAGTCTTTTCAGTTCGTATTCGTTGTGTTCCAGAAATCACGATCAAATCGCGAGTGCAAGCTATCATTACAGTACTGCTACATCTCTGAGATATTATCTTTGTACTAAGTGATGTGACCGCAGGTGCCAAGTGGTAACTGAACTGCTTCTTAGATAGTGAGATGCAATTCACCAGTGAAGGAGCAGCCCCCACTTTTTAGAGTTCAAGCATGGAGATAACTATGAGCAGGAGTATACTTTGAAGCAACACATATAAAGGCTATGGGAATGATTGTTTATGGAAATTTTACTTTGTTGGCCCGGTAGATAGTCATGGCGGCCACTCTCCTGGTCTGTTGCTTGACTTCTGTGTTGGGAATCACTATGTGACGTGATCAAGTGCCGATCAACAACTCACAATCCGTTTCAGCTTTTGGGTCTCTCCTTCTTTTAACTTTGAGTCTTGGTTTTCATTCGTTAACTGAAGTCAAAGCCTCTTTGTCCTTCTCACTTTCCATACATTTACTCCTGGGTGCAAAATTCAGTGGGCCCTTTCGCAGCCACACCAAAAAATTCCCTACAACTCCACCAATATTATTTTTTTTTTCACCTTAACAAGAACAAAAGAGTCCATTGAACGAAATAAAAGAGATCCAAATAAGAAAGGATAATCAAAAGAAACTATACTTAAGCAAGTGTTCCTGCTCAAATCCGCATCATCACGCTGAACATTTGCATTCTGCGGGTACCTGTGTCGCAGCCTTAGGAGTGCGCCCGTGGTAGCTGATTCTGTTGTTCTCCAACTTGAAGCCGTCCGGAGTGTAGTACTCGCCAATCTGGAAGTTGATTTCGCGGCCATCCTGAACAATAAAGAGGATCCCGTTACCCGGCTCGTAGGTCATCGTCTCAATGTTCCCTCTGGACTGGATGAACGTAGCCCCGTCCCTCACACCGTGGAGGATGTATGTCTTCTTGATCAGACTGATCAGTTTCAACACAATGTACGCCTTAGCATCGCCAAGCACAAGTTTCTGTTCCGGGTCGAGCTTCTTCAGTCCGTCGATCTCCACAGACGCGGACTTGGCAAGATGCAAGAACCCGTTGCCGGAGATATCTTTCCTCTGGCGCAAAAACGAGTGCTGGAGGCAGATCAGACCCGTGTTTTCGATCTCGCCGTTCTGGACGATCTCGCCATCGTCGCTCCAGCCGTAGAACTCAATGGTTCCCAGGTTGCCAATGCGGCGGCGAACATACACTGCGTCGTTCTTGCCGGCGCCGTAGTGGTAGAGAAACCGGCCCTCGTTATGGAGAACTTGGAATTCCAACAGGCTGTCGCTGGATGCAGCCAGCATGTGGATGGTGCTGTAGTTGATGATGGTGCCAAAGCTGTAGAGGGCTGTTCCCTTGGAGTCGAAGCTGATGTCTCCGTTGTTGAACACGGTCCCGGGGCAGCTCATGGAGATGTGGTCGCCCTTGAGCAAAATCTCGCCCTGGTTGACAACGGACCTCGCGGGCGCAGTCACAGTAACCCGGAGACGCGATGCGGCGCTGGCCTGGAAGAGCGAGTTCTCGGAGTTGATGAACTCGCCGTTCAGCACCAACTCCAAGTCTCCCGGAGACATGATCATGGTGTCTGACCCCAGGTTACCGTTGAAGCCGTTGAACGTGAGTCTCGCCTCGTCCTGCGCGTTACAGATGAAGCTGCCGTCGACCTTGAGCACAGGGCCGCTCTTGAACGATGAGGTGTCCACGAACTTGTACATGGCGTTTCCCGGAACCACAGTGTCGGTGCTCAAGCTGACGGTGGGGTCCGTGAAGGTCCGGGTGGAAGCTACTGGGTTGGTGGTAGCCGAGGGGATAGTGACAGCCAAAGCGGAGGAGCTGAGGAGCGCCGTGGCAAGTGGAGCAGACAAGTGCATAGTGGATGAGTAAGCTAAACTTTTGGAGCGAGCAGGGCAGAACTTATAAGCTCTGTGAAAAGTTTCTGGAGACTCAAATTTAGACGTTGAGAATGAACTTCTTGGTTCTTGCCAAGACACCAGGTATGCTGTTGGTGACACATCGACACCAGTGAGAGCGACCAACTTGGGGGAAGAGGAACCTTGACGAGGCAAAGAGCATAGCCCAGGGTTTAAAAAAAGGACTTTTCAGAAATATATATAACGGTTTTTCCTTGGGGCAGGCATATAGACATGGAGTGGGAAGTCTGGTGGATTCTGACCTTCTTGGCGAGACTGAATTTGTGTGTAGCCATTGTTGAACAAAAACTGACCACCTCACACAACCGTAGAGGGAATGTATTCACACAGTGGGATTGACCTGAGGAAGAAAAGAATATTGAGACTTAGAATCGAAGGGAAAGAGAGGACGCAAACTGTTGGATTCTTCAGATTGGATGGTGATTTGCCGTTTTTTGCAGCTACTTGCAACTCTTGCAGCCAGCATTCGGTGGTTCCATTAAGGAGGATGAGAATAGATTATCCGGAAAGAAACTGAGGAAACAGAATTAATCAAGTTTTAAGAAGCAAGAAAAATAAAGGCAAATCTTACTGTTGCCCATTTCCACGGGTCTCATGGCACCTTCAAGGACCACTTTGTGAAGGGGAGAAGCAAAACTCCCCACGAGTGTTCGCCTGAGTCCACAGAGCCAGCCAAGTCGACTTAAAGTGTACGTGAGTCTGACAATGTATTTCTTGTTCTCTCTTTTCTAAGTTTTCCTCCTCTTTTCTTGCTGCGGACAAAGGGGTCTATTTATACCATTGGCCTGCGTGGGAAAGTGGGCCAAATGTCAGCCAACCTCACACAACACCGAAAACCGCGAGAACAAAATATCACTGGCCCTATAACGGTGAAGAAGGAGTTCGAGAGAAGATTGCAATGATGATTATTTTGGTGTTTCAGTGGGCGAGCATCAAAAGTTAAGATTGCCTTTGAGCACTGAATTCTCACCTAAGTCACAAAAATGCGCTTCCCAAAGTAGATTTCTGCCCACCTCGAATCTGTAAAGTGACACACGGAAGAAGAAATTTTCGAGGCTAGACTTTTTCAGTATCATTTATTATGACCTTCGGGTTTTTTCTTACGACTACAGTTTTTTCTTTCAGACGAGATTCAATTTTTTGGTTGGGGCCTTCTGATCACAGAGTGTGCCTTAAGTATGTACGAAAAACTAAAATACAATAAATCAAATTTTTGGAGGAAGCAGAAGTCAACTCTTGCTGAATTTTTAGGGTATCCATGAAAATCCCAAAAGTCTCATCTATATGAATTTCAGGAAATACGGATCAATTTTCGATTTTTAAGCACACTTTTTTCATTAATTGATTATTTGATTTTTGCAGATATACTTTAATTTTTCACCACTATGGTTCGCTTTTCCTGGAAAAACTGATAACACAGAAAAGGACAAAAAACCCGTGAAACATGAAAAAGACGATTTTGAGAGGTTACGTCTTGACCTAAGTCAAACAAGAAGAAAAGCCAGAACTAAAATTTTAAACAAAGCAAATTTGAGATTGTAAAAATCAGTATCCTACCTACTTCTCGATACTCTTCATGTTTGTGTGGAATATATGTTCCTGTACAATTGAGTGGTAGCGAAAGGTGAAATCGTGAGCCATGTTTCAACGACAAATTTACTAGGGCATCATATAGTATACTTAAACGCTTTATGTATAATTTGCAGGCGTGCTATGGCTCCCGTCTGCATTCAAAATCTCCGCAACGTTGGTCCATGAAATGTGTCAAGCCAACACTGCAAATACTAGAGTCTCCACCATCTTCGCCCCTATAAGTCTCAATTGATCTGCCTCCATGTATAGTTCATTCAAAGGGGACAGCTTCTCATAAAGGAGTATATACCCCGTTTGTCCTCTTATCGATCAGACTCCCTACATCCTGTATGGAGGATTCTTTATAAAGCCGCGTCCTGCAGTCGTATTGTGAAATTGACAGGGTCAGGGCTCGTGATTCTTCTTTCTTTCATCAATGGACCCTGGTGAGATTTCATTCACAAATTCGAATGAGCAGCCGTCACTTTACCAACATGTGACAATCTAACCACTCGTGTGCATTTATCGTTCTTTGAAGCCCATTTCGCCGAACCCTCAATCCATCTTTCTTTCCTGTGGCGTCGCCATCGATCGGCTGATCAAAGCCCCTTTCATTTGGTTTCCGCGCGATAAATAACCACTGGCGCCCGCTTGCCCCACATCCATACAAAAAAAGATTGGAGTAACTTCTTTTTCGAGTCCTTCCGACATTTCTTATCAGGTATATCTTAGGATCTCACACCAACTTTTGAAAATTGATACTCAGTTGACGTCCTCCCCTTATCTTTGGAAAGGCTGGAGCTTCATTCGATTCCAATGAACAAATTATTCTCAGCAATTGTAATTGCTGCGGCGTGTCTCATTGCAGGCGTTGCCAGTGCTTCTTCGGATGATCATTTCCGCAGAAGAAAAACTATCGCTACGTTCTCAAACTTCACGTTCAACTTAACTGAGTTCAGCAACTGCACGTCTGCTAAAATCAGCGATATCATACTTTGGAAGGATGGAAACGGTGAGTACATCGTCACTCCAGATAATGGCACCGCTTATGACGAAGATATCTGGTTGGATTGTGTTGACTTGCAGGATGTTGGTGAAGTCTTGTCAGTGAGTGATGGCACCTATGTTGTTGACTGGGAGCGTGCAAATGATGATGTCATTGGTGACACTTTGCTGTGGTCGGGATACACCTACCGGGTAGATCGTCTGGGTGAGGGAAATCATGAACGGTGTTGTTCGAGTGTCAGTCATGAGGTTCTCGAAGACGGAAGATCTTTGTATGATGATACCCATAGAAATTTTGGACTCTGGCCTTCAGGGCTTAGTGGGTACAAAACCACATGAGTCAGGTCAGACTAGGTGATTGAAATAAACACAGAGAGAAATGTGCGGATGCCAATAACTCTCTCACAACCCATTGGCACAAATGTGCCAATCGAGAGCGCAGCTCTCAATTTCAAGAGAAGCCAATTACTCCATTGAGTTCCTCAAACCAAGACGAACAAAACGGTGCAACTCCCCTCCCAGACTTCCAAATATCTTGAAATTCCATTTTTGAGCAGATGGCCCTCCTTTTTACCTCGCTGCAACCTCCATGCACCCCGCGCAGCTCTGCTGCCTCCACTTCTGCACCACTTCTGCACTTCGGAACACCTCCGCGGACCAGAATTTGGCTGGTAGCCTCCCTTAACTATGGCAGACCCGGGAAAATGTCCAGCCAATATTGAAAAAACACTGAAATCCCAACAAACACCAGCCTTATGAACCGCGCACGTCCCTTCTTCGTGCATAATCCCCCGGCTTTAATGCATCCTCCGCAGCTTTCTTGCTGAATAATCCCGCTTTGTGCCTGGAATGTAAATTTCTCACTTGAAACAAACGAAATCTTGAGTGAATTTGTACGTTTTGGTGGTTGTTGTGTTTTGTTTCTCTTCTTCTCATGCTGATTTATGTCTTAAGCGCCAGACACCATTGAGATTAATATTTGCTCCATTTTGTGGTATTGAATGAGCGATTTCTAACAGTGACAGGAACGCTCCAAAAATCAATGATACCAGATTGTAAGTTGCCCTTATTGTTGTGGTTGTGGGGAGTAGTGTGAGTGTTTACTATTGAATTGTTTGTTTACCCCATACTTAAGGCAAAGGTTACCCGGATAATAAAATATTAGTATTTTCACACCAAATATGAACATGGAACGCGAATGTGGGTTTGGGTTTATGTGACGGAACATAGGAAAGAACAGGGCCGGAATAACTTGATTAAGGGTAGGATTTCAATTTCTAAAACTTTCATTTTCAATTAGTTCCCCACTGTTTTGTTAGCTGATGTAACTTTTTTGGCGAAAAAATACCGATGAACCCTAAATAACTGTGCTGTTTGTTCATGTTTTGGACCCACCTCACCGGTACTATGGGGATTAAACATATACACCAGAATAATGAGAAGCATCAGGATAATTAGATTTTTTCATGGCATCTTCCAATTAAAAAGATCCCAATCTACTCAGCGAACCAAATATTTTTGGATTCGGAACTTGATTTTTCGCTTTGCCGTGTGGTTTATTAAACTGGGGACCTCCCCATAGTTAACATCTTCTCCGCATTTCCTAACACCTCCCAATATTTTCACCCACCACCAGAAAAATTTTAGTGTGTTTTCGAAGTTTATAAATGAAAATGGAATGTCACAAAACTATCTGGTTCTCTGACCTATGATACCTCGTTCTGTATTTTTCTGCCAGATTATTTGTGTAGCAGTTAGAACCGTGTGGCTGATTTCGCAGCCAAAACAGAAATACAACCCCCAGTTCCAAACTTGAAGACGTCTGAACCAAAAGAATACCAAAAAAACGCCAAAAAGAAAGTAATCGAGTCAAATCAATGGACATATTTCCCATAATCGTTCCTTCTGATTTCCCTTTCTTTTCTCTTTTCCTTGCCCCTTCCATTCTCTCTACACCTTCTTCTGACTAGTCAATTAACAACACACAAAATCACATAAAACTCAGAAAAAATCAAAAAGTCTCAGCTCCACACGAGCATTATCGGCTTTCTCCTTCCTAATATGGCAACTGGGTCCCGTCGTAGTTCAAAAACTCCCCGCTTTGCTCAGGCTTCACCTCCCCAATCACCTTGTATATGGCCTCAGCACTTTCCTCGGGCGTAATCGCCAACTGCCGCAACAACTCCACCGCCTCAATTCCAGTCTTGCCCATATCGGTCAGCACCACACCTGGATGCAACGAGATTGTCACCGAGTCCTTCAACTCCTCGTCGCTGGCGTTCTCGACTGCAATGTGTTTGGCCAAAAAGTTCACCGCCGCTTTCGAGAGCCCGTAGGCTTTGGTGGGCAAAGCAAACCCGCCCATGCTTCCTCCGACCGAG
This sequence comes from Sungouiella suratensis, assembly GCA_030566815.1. Lineage (NCBI taxonomy): Eukaryota > Fungi > Ascomycota > Pichiomycetes > Serinales > Metschnikowiaceae > Sungouiella > Sungouiella suratensis. Next base: position 1,246,915 of record JAKUAV010000005.1, on the reverse strand, counting down.
GAAATAAAAATCAACTTCTTGGAGTTCCCCGTGGGCTTCTTCCAGTACAGATAGATGGCCTGGTAGAATTTCACGCTGGCCAAGGCATTTCCCTCAAACTGCTCCACGAAAGTCTCAATTGGCTCGGTGGCAATGGTGTTCTCGCTCAAATAGAAGATCCCAGCGTTTTGAACCACAACATCCGCTCCCTTCTGCAAGAACTTCAGCTTGCTCAACGCAGATTTCTGTTTTTCCACAGAATCGGTCACGTCCAACTCGATGATCTCGATATTGGCTCTTTTCAAGTTCTGGAGCTGCTCTGCTCTGCTCAAAGAACGAGTAGTAGCAACAACTTTGTTTTCCTTGTTGGCAGAAACGATTTGCGCCAAGGCAAACCCAATTCCTCTGTTTGCGCCAGTGATGAAGTAAGTAGACATGTTGAATTTAAGATTTGATTGGTTTTATTTGTTGTCTGAAGGTGAATTCAATTGAATGATGATAGAAACAAATTCTGGGAGCTTTTTGGTCCATTTATACCCCGGTTCTGATGACAAACTTGACATGTCTCAAATTCGCAGCTATTGCATTTGTCAGACGGAACAACCCCAATCGGGATAAATTTGCGCACTTGATTAGTGATGTTTCCCCATGGAGTAATTGGCTCCCATCGTATTTTGAAAGTACGACTCCGTGAAGGAAAACTGACAAATTGGATTTTCTGTGGATGTCGCAAATACAGAAGAATATGCTGGAACAAGAAAAAAAGAAGAAAAAGTTTGGGATCTTATCTTGGTCTTTCAGTGTGCTTGAGATATTCCCCAATTGACTGCAAAAGTGAGGGCACGAATTAAAATAAGCCAATACAGATCTACTTGATAGATTTTGAATGGGAATTAATTGTCAATGGAATTTCCAATACACTCAGGAAGTTTTCTTACTGGTAAGGTATGATTTTCGGGTTCCTGAGCTTGCCAGTTTCCACTCCTCTGAAATATTGTATGGAAACAGCAAGTGAAGAGTAATCTCGGAGTAAATTGATTCGTAGTCCCAATTTTATAATTAGATTTTCTTCTTGCTGGTTTTATTTTCACCAGAACCAGACTCTCATTTTGAGGACCCTCTCTCATGTTCTTCCTTCCTTGCTTGTGATATCCTTCCACTATGTATTTCTACCAGTGAAATGCGACCCACACAAATCTGACTATCAATGATCCTCCCTGCTGTTTCCAAGCTCCAAGTCAAAAATTCAAATAAGAAAAGATCAAATTCATCACTTGTACTGAAATGACCCAACAGTTTTTCCATTTTACTCTTTTTTTTTCACTTTCTTTCAAATTTTTCCACTTCACCTCCTCCGCTTCGTTCTTTCCCATCTTCCTCCCATCTATGCACTACTCTTCTCATCTCCACATTTCCTACTCCCCGAAATGTCCCAGCAACAGGACCTAATTTTCTTCAGCGACAACTCCATAGTGTCTGACCGCTGTCTAGCTTCCCAAAACATCCAAATTTTCACCCACAATGAGGGCACAAGCCCTAGCTGGCTCCTCACTGCCGTAATCGAGAACGGATTGGTGGGAACGGCCAATCTGGTCAACAGAGAGCTCAATAGAAAAATCAGAGATCGGGCGTCGGTTACAGTTGCCTCTTTTGTGCACAACAGGGATTTTTGGGTCTCGGCGTGCAAGAAACAGGGCGTTGACTTGGACAGCACCCAGAACATTAACTATGTGGATTGTCTCACTGAACTCTTCACCAAACAGATAACCAACACGGAGAAACTGAAGGTGCAGGTGGAGAAACTATTTGGTGGTGTTATCGCTTCCATTCAGAAACAAAAGCTCGAGAGGAAAATCGCTATACTTGAGAATCCAGAGATTCTTTTGGCTGCCACCGATATCTCGGCCAACGACATGATCCAGAACCTCAGAAAACTCGCTGCAACGGTGAACACACTCATTGTTGTTCTCAATACGGATTCCCCGCTTTTGAACTTCTCCACCGCGCTCCCCGAGGACCCAGTGACGAAAATCACCGACTTTTATGTGAAATTGCACCATTTGTCGTCATTGAACATTAACATCCTGCCGTTGGCCACAGGGAGAGCCAAGGACATCACCGGATGCTTGACTGTGGCCAGGGGAGCGAAACCTGCACCTTTGGCCGTCGTTGAAAAAGAGTACATCTTCCATCTTTCCAAGGACAGCGTGAAGCTATACTTCAGATAGAGGGACCTTGAAAAATCTTCAGATTCCGATCAGATTTTTATCTCCTTTAGTTCTGCCATTTACCTCTTCTGGTGCTGGCTGTAGAGGTCGTCGAGCTCAAACTCGATAGCACATCTCGTCCAGATCAACGGGAAAAGCGGCCACACAGATCTCTCGCCCACAAGAATCCAATATGGAATGTTCTCCATGGTCTTGTGCACGTCAAACACACGGCCAAAGTCCCGCACCAAGTAGCGGAGCTCGGGCACCACGGTGATCTCGCGGAGACTGGACGCGAAATTCGCAGCCGTGGACGGTTTCTCGTCGATGCACAATCGCTTGATGATGTCGGGCAAAATCCCCAATTTGTTCATCACCTCGAGTCTGTGCTGGATCTCCAAAGCAAGAACGTTCTTCACGTGCTTCATAATGTTGCTGCCCAGGTCGTTGGGCAAGTGCTTGGACTGCACGGGCGACACCTTGAGCTCTGCTCTTTTGGTATCGTTCCTCCACGCAGAAATGGACCGGGACTCATACGATTCCTCGTTGATCCGAATCTTGCCGTACGCGTTGTGGTGCTTCAAGTCGTTGCTGATCATGGGCGCCAAGTACGGGCGTGCCAAGCTGGTGATGAAGTGGTTCACGTTGAATAGCTCGGTGAGTCTTGTGTATGGGGAGTTGTCCAGCAACTGCCCCGAGCGGCCGCCCTTCTCGTTCTGTTTCCGCCGGAAATAATGCTGCAGGTAGTTCACGTCCTGCGGCTTGAGGTATGACACGTTCAAGTTGGGCGCCACGGGCACGATCTCGTCGTTGAAGTCCTTCACATAGAGCTGGATGTTATCAGACAACACCCCGGTGCCGATCAGCGCATAGATGGCCGTCCAGATGATCACGTTGGGCGCGGTGATGTAGTTGAGCAACAGAGGGACCGCGCGGCTGGTAGGGTGTACCACGATGTTCAAGATTTTTTGGGTCTTGAGATATGCCTCCTCAAAAGTCAAGTCGCCAATGGTGTCCCGCACAAACTTGAGGAAAATCAAGATATCTTGCGAGTAGCCCTTGCGCACCACGTTCTCGATCACGTTGCCGTACCGCTCGTCCACGTCGTGGTTCAACTTGTCCACGTCGCCGATGACGTCGGTGATCAGCACCAAGATGGGAATGAGCTCCGTGTCCGTCAAGGTGCACACCAAGGACGCCACCGCGGCGCCCACGGCCAGCCCGCCAATGACACGTGGCAACAACCCCTTGAAGTACAACGCCCGCACCACGCCCAAGTGGCAGAGCCCGAAAAGGGACCCGCCCTGCAAGATGAGCGCCGTGCACCCGAACAGCTGGCGTGCGTCGTGGAAGAAGTCTATTTTTAGCTGCTTCAGGTTCATGATGTAGTCGTCGTCCGCCTCCGCGGTGATCAGCGCGTTTATGTAGTTCAAGCACTCGAGCACCTCGCTGATGTACTCCTGGATCTTGAATTTGGTGCCCAAGTACAGTTTCGTGTAGAGCCGTTTCTGGGCAATGCCGCCAAAGTTCCGGATAAGCCCGGACCGAAGCAACGACATTATGAGCGGCGCGTCTTCATTTAGTCTCGCCTCCCGGAGGAGCGCCATGCGGTCGTTCAACAAGATGTAGTCGTAGTGTTTCAGCACAAAGTTCTGCCGCCACAAGTCCATGTTGGTGAGCCTGTCGATCTCCGTGACCACGGCCTTGAACTCATTATAGCTCTCTACGTTTTTGAGTTGCTTCACGTACTCCTTGAGCGTGTCCTTGCGGGTGTGCAAGTAGTATAGTTTCCTGACCCAGAAGAGCCAGATGTCGAGGACAAAGTCGACGAGGATCCAGACGAACGCCGGAGTGTAGTTGACGACGACGGCGATGATCGGGAACGCCACGTAGTACGCTAGCCGCCGTAGCATGGGCAAAAAAATTAGCAGAAGTTTTGGTGGGAATGCCTGCCTATTTATATTGCAGGTCAGAGATTACTTGCAGAGTGTAGGTTAGTTGCAGGATATCAGCGAAGTATGTGTGGGGCGCGCATGTGAAAGACCAGATGAGATGAGGTCGAAGAGAGAGGGAGAAAGAGATCAGAAAAGAGAGAAAAGAGAAATAAAACAAGAGAGAATTGATATTAATGGGAGTGAGATTTTGAGGTGAATGAAGGCGAAACAATTGCGGAGTATCGTCGTCGATTGTTGTGTCATTGCAAAAATGTATCCTGTTCTTAACTATGGAACAGTGCGAAGTGAGACCAGAGAACTGGACACAATGAAATATGCTGGGACGATACATGAATTCAACAATCGGACATGAAGACACAAAACACTGGGAAAGAGAAAGAGAATTTGAGTTTCCATTCAAATTTTGTTCTTGAACTCATTCGAACTGTTCCTGAACTCATTCGAATTCTTTCTATGCCTTCGAGTGACTCTCATCTCCATGGCTGCGAAATCGCACTTGCAAGAACAATCATTAGCATATGTTCCTCAGAGAGAAAGAGAAAAAGCACGAAAGGAAGTATTTGGGCGCTTTCTTGAAGAACTCAGGCTTTGGGTGGAGAGATTAGGTTCTAGATTTTCAGGAAGACATCAAAGTGAATGGCAACAATTAACTCGAACTGTAGAGCTACAAGTACGATATTGTTATTGGTGGTGGTGGTGGTGGTAACTCCAGTTCTGGGTCTCTTGCAATTCCCAATACAGGGAAAACAATCTGCACATGTTATCTATTTTCCATCAGCTGGAACGCTGAGATGGCTCTTACTTCTGCGCCAGATCCAAGAATGCTCGACGAATTTCACTAGCCACTGTTTGGGTTTTCCCGTTTCATCTATCTTTGTACCGCATTGCGTCACGCACTGCACACGAAAGAAATTAATTCACGATCGACGGTGGAATACGTCAACTGAGCCAATAAAAACTATGAGATGATCAAGAAAGTTCTCTTTCGACTCCAAACTTTTTAGACTTTCTCCATTTTGAAGCTCTTCTACACTCGGAAACGTTCGACTCCCTTTGGACTTTTACTTTGCAGCCATTTCACTGTACCATGACTGACAACCACGAATTGGAGAATTTTCTCAAGGCTAAAAGCTTCGACGATACCGCCACGATCACTTCCACTACTGGAGGGCCAGTCAGAATCCATGTCCAGTACCACACGCTCAAAAAAAGTCTCGGCTGGTTTTGTCCAACAGACACTTTGGATGCGGTTCTTGCTTACAACCCAAATGCAACAGTCCATGAGGTCGCCGTATATGCAATTGACAACTATCCAGAGACAGTGAACTGTCCAGACGTTGGCAATTTTGTTGTTTTTCATGGAAAGGACTTGGTGGTGGACATGGGCGCCAGGTTTGGCGATATCTTTGGCCCAGATGATACTATAGTAATTTCCAACAACACGAAGGTGTACGATATTGCAGAAGACCGGAAGAAAAGATCGGCACTGATTGTGATTGGCCTTTGCATGCTTGCGTTTTTTATAATGGGCGTCTTTGGTCCGGCATTGAGCAAGTAATTTGAATTGTGTCACATTGATAAGTGTCTTTTGAAGCAATGAGAAAGATACATGGATGAAATGGAAGAGTATTGGGAATACGTTAGCTTAATGAGAATACGTGAAATTAGATATTTGCAGTTGAGAGAGGGTGAGGTGACTGTGGAGTCATACCAGGAATGAAATATGTTCTTGACTATGTGAGCAGTAGCGAAGTGAGACCACGATAGACAGAAGTATTGAGGTGTATGAAGTAACACCAAAATAGAAAAATAAATCAGAGAGAGAAAAAAGAACAGAAGGAAAGAGAAGGGTATCAATTTGAGAGGCAGATAGAAAGCTGGAATCAGAAAAAAAAAGGTTTTTTTTGTTTCAAGTGTTGTATTCTCCGTTTCTTCCACAATACATTCTGTGCGGCAGTTCTCTCGCACTTTTTGGCTGCGAAACCACAGGAAGAGCAACAACGAAAAGAACAAACACAACGAAGAATAGACACAACAAAAGTAGAGGAAGAAGAAGAAATCATCAACATACAAAACTCAAACACAACGTTATCTTTTTTCCTCACCACTTTCCCTTTTTCCCCCATCTTTCTCCTTCTCCATCTTTCTCTCTCTCCCATCTCTTTCACCGCCCTGCACACACATCCTCATTTCTTCACCTCATCTCTACTACTCACCTACACCATCTCAATTTCTGTACATGTCCTCCTCCAGACAACGAGTGCAGCAGACGCGGAACCCGGTGCTCCCGGCGAAAACCACCGCCGAGCAGAAGTACTGGCGCGGTTTCCTCAACCCGCAGCTCATCAAGGAAAACCATCCGATCACCCACATCCACTTCAACCCAGTAGCGCCCCATGATTTCGCCGTCACCTCCTCCACAAGAATCCAGGTGTTCTCGCTGAAGACCAGACAGGTCATCAAGACGTTCTCGCGCTTCAAGGACGTGGTCTACTCGGGCGAATACAGATACGACGGCAAGTTGCTTGTGGCGGCAGATGCCTCTGGGTTGGTGTCCATCTTTGACGCCTACCAGCCGCGGAACTTGCTTGTGAGCTTGTCTCCGTCGTCGCATCCGACGCACGTGGCCAAGTTCCACCCGACGGTGGGGAACCAGCTCATCACGGGCTCCGACGACCGCGTGGTGCGGCTCTATGACATTTCGCAGACCACACAGGGACCGATAGTGCTGTTCGACGAGAGCTTCCACGGCGACTACATCCGGCTGTGCGGCTTCATTCCGGGTAACCCCAACTTGGTCACGACCGGCTGCTACGACGGGATCGTGCGTATCTTCGACACGAGGCAGCAGCAGTTGGTGGCCAAGTTCGACCAGGGAAACCCCGTGGAGGATGTCTTGGCACTCACGCCCACGACGCTCGTGAGTGCGGGCGGGCCCCAGGTCAAGGTGTGGGACTTGCTGCGCGGCCTGAAGATCCACGAGTTCAACAACTTCACGAAAACGGCCACCACCTTGCACGACACAGGCGAAAAGGGCCTTTTGGTGGGTTCGCTCGACGGGCACGTGAAAGTCTTTGATTATACGACGACGAACTGGGACGTGAAGTTCGGGTGGAAGTTCGGGTCCGGCGGCGTGTTGTGCCTGGCTGTCTCGCCCAACTTCAAGCACTTCGCTACGGGTCTCACCCTGGGGCTTTTGCTGATCAGAACAAGGAAGACCGAGCCGGCCGTGCCGCAGCAGAAACAGCAGAAAACAAGCACGTACGCGCGCATAGTGAAGGGCGCCGAGTACTTGGGCGACGAAGAACATACGGTGGTGCACTCGAGCGGGCCTTCCACCAAGAAGTTGAAGCAGTTTGAGAAGCACTTGAATGCGTTCAAGTGGCTGGACGCACTTGACAGCGCGGTGACCACGGGGCTCCCCAAGGAGCAGACGGTGACGTTGTTGAACGAGTTGAAGAAACGGGGAAAGATCAGAATCGCCTTGTACGGCCGCGACGAGATCTCGCTCATGCCCATCTTGCTGTGGTTTGTGAAAAACATCGAGGACGTGCGCTCGTTCAACATCGTGTGCGACTTCATCGCAGTGATCTTGGAGATGTACGGCAACTTGGTCGACAAGAGCGTGGCGTTGGAGGAGGCGTTCCAGAGCTTGCTGGACCGAATAGCTGTAGAGGTGAGAAAGTGCCGGGAGGCCAACGAGATCAGCGGCATGTTGGAGCTCTTGGCGGTGTAACATAGACAAGGAAGAGAAAAAGAAAAAAGTGAAGAGGTGGCTGTAGAGGAGATGTGTTTCCAGGGTCGAAGTTGGACATTTCTGACCATGCTTCTGGTGGTTGTAGTTTTGTCTATTAGGAATAGAACGTTGAGACATTCAACAAAAATCTCAGAAGGCTCTGGCTCATTCTTGTGGCGGTTCAGTACCTCCTTCTCTTTCCCTTCTTTTTCTGCGGTTTTGGTGGTTTCTGTGCCACCGCTGCCCGGCAGAACTCCGAACAATACCATTTTTCGGTCGTGTACCGAAGTGCCTCCACTCTGTTCAACAATCCGACGCATTTGTAGTGGAACCACTCGCCGTTCGTGCATTTTTCGTTGTCGCATGCGATCATGTCACCGAAAGACTTCTGTTTGCAGAAACAGTACAATTCTGTGTCCTCTTCTTCCACTGGCGGAGATTCATATACTGGCTGCACGATTTTCTTCTGCACCTTCGCTTTTGGCCTTCCAGCGGGCTTCACCACTTTCTTGGGCGGCGCAGCTTGCTTGAGTGATCGTTTTTCCCGAGAGACAGGCGCGTTTTGGGCCAGTACGGCCGAGTCTGCGCTTCCAACAGGCAGAATTTTCGGAGGCCGCCCTCTTCTCCTCGGAAGCAGCACCTCTGCACTCAGAACCACCTTGTCCGGCAAGCTGGCCCTCGTGCGTCTCTCTGTCTTCACTCCGAGCGGTACCATCACCTTGTTTGGTGCACTTATCTCCTCATTTGTCGATTTCAGAAGTCCATCTCGGAGTCTGCGAGATCTCTGTATTTCTGCGCCCGGTTGCGGCGAACGCGACAACTTGAAGATGATCTTGATCCCCGCACCGTTTCCCGGTGTCTTCTTGATCACCACGCGGCCCTGGTCCTGCAAAACGCGCTCGTGTTCGTTGAGAGCTTCAACCTGCGAAGGAAGCGGGTTTTTCTTGTAGTGGTCGCGCAATTGCTGCCTGAGCAAGTCCAGCGAGCCTGGATCCTTCGCTAGAGGCACCTCCGCAGCTGCCTGGAGCTGTAAAACCTGGTCTTTCACCAGTTTTTCGTGAACTTCTAGCTGGTTGCATAAACTGTCCAATTCCGCCACGGCCTCGTCGTGCCAACGCGTGATTTGCTTTTGCTTTAGGTAGAAGTCGTGTGCCAAAATACTCTCGCCCGAATTTTGGCCCTCCGAACCGTGTTTGGCGGTGTGTTTCTGGAGCATATAGTGTAAATTCTGCTTTTCCCTTTCGAGCGCGAGATTGCACGTCTGGACGAGCCATAGCGACCTGACGATGTCGCAGGGTAGATGGTCGACGGTGGAGATGAACGTGCTGTATAGCGACGAGGAGCTCAGCACGACACCCAGCATTTGTTGTTGGTGGTGTTTTGTTAGTGGATTGTTGGTGTAGTGCAGATAAGCCGTAGTCTCGCTAAATCACTCGGGGAAAAAAGTCAAAAAGGGTGTATCAACTACTGCACCTAACCATCCTGGCTGCCACATTCAGCCCGGTTTATTGTTCCGGGTGTTATGTCCCCAAACTTCAAAAAAAAAGAATAAAAAGAAAAATAAAGGTGAGATTTTAGAGTTTGGACAGCTATTGTTTTTTGTTGGTTGCCCTTTTTTATTGTGATTTCCAAAGCTTGCTCCGCCTGATCTTGGGCTGTGCTGCTTATTAAGCAGGTTGCAAAACCCACGGAAAAACCAGGGGCGTTCTGGAAAATCTCGGAGTCACGATGGAAAAAAATCAATCACCCCCAATTTCTCGTGGATTTCCCGCCCTTTTATATGTTTCTCGGTGCACACCGTCATGTTGGTTGACACATCCCAGGGTATCCGGGTGCCATCGCTCGCAACCCCGACAATATATCTAGAGTCGATGATCCACGGAAAAGCAACCCACAAATTTATTGTAAATGACCAGCCATGATCCTCGTGGTCTGTGCCCTCGCTGTCATTCTGGCAGGCATTCTCGTGTCGTGCTTGTGCAACAGACTTGAGTGTCCACATTTGCAGCCAGCTACAGTGACAGAAACAAAAAGACCGACGTATATTGAGCCAGGGAAGCTGACGGGTATATATTGCATTGAAATTGATGATATAGAGGAAAGCGAGTCGGAAACTGAAGCTTTAAGTTAGTAACAGGACAATTTTCTCGATGCCCCCGATCACCAATTTGACTGAGATGTGGACATGGCAACAGAATATGAACACAGCAAGCAAAGGGCGGTAAACTGGGCGTTGTTTCAATAAAATGAGCATAAGTGAGTGGGGAAATAACAGAGTGGGGAGAAGGACATGAAGGAGACTTAAAAATGGGGAAATGTTCGGTGGTGGTTTCAGAGTGTGTTTCACAATGTAGATAAGGCGTGAGAAAGTGCGACACAGTAAGAAAGAGTCAAGATATGGAGAAAAGGAAGAGCGAAGGACAACATGTATGATTTTGTAAATAGAAATTTTGAAATGAAAGTATCGAAATGTGTATATGTTTTGAAAGTTGTCAAATTGTCGAAACAGCCCAGATTTCCATCTCTCATCTTCTGATTTTCCCTTTCTTCCCTTTCTCTCTTTTCTACTGATCTCGCACGGCCATCGGTACTGGAGAAACTGGCAGACGCCAGTCCAAGATATGAGAACTACGATCACATTTCGGGCTACGCTCTCAATGTGCTCTCTCAGTGTGCTCTCTCAATGTGCTCTACAATTTCTGAGCGCGGTATACATTAACTACTGTCAAGACAAGCAACTAACTTACTCCAAGTCCTTCTTCAAGGTACCCAAGAAAGCTCTCTTCTCGGCTGGGGTCTGGAATCTACCCTTACCGAACTTAGAGGCAGTGTCGATCCACTTCAAGTTGACCTTCTCCAAGGCTCTTCTGGAGGTGTCAACGTACAAGGACTTTCTCAAAGTGACAACTCTCTTTCTGATACCTGGGATGGAACCCTTGACCAAAACGAAGTCGTTGTTGACGTTACCGTATCTGACGAAACCGCCCAATGGGTTGATGGTCTTCTTGGTTCTGTCAAACTCGGTGGCACCGTTGGCCTCGTCAGCACCGGAACCGACTCTGTACACCTTGTGGTTGATCGAAGTTCTGTGGTGGTAACCTCTCTGACCAGCTCTTGGGACGGTCCAGTTGACGTTGGCTGGGTGCCAGGCACCAATACAGGCAACCTTTCTCAAACCTCTGTGGGTCTTTCTTGGCAACTTCTTGGTGCCCCATCTGTGGGTGACACCCTCGAAACCGTGACCCTTGGTGACGGCAACAACGTCGATCATCTCGTTCTGCTCAAACACAGAGTCGACGGTGACGGTCTTCTCAAAGTGCTCCTTGGCCCATTGCACCTTCTCCTCGACGGAACCACCGTTGATCTGGATCTCGGCCAAGTGAGCCTTCTTCTGGGACAATGGGGTCTTCTTCACCTGGGTGTGCACCAACACTCTGACGACAGAGGCGTACTTGGTGATTCTGGCCAACTCACGGTCAATCTCCTCGCCGTTCTGAGCGTACTTGGCAGAGTACTTGGTGAAGGCCTTCTTCTTGGACTTGTACCAGTTTCTGTAGAATCTTCTCTTGACTTCCTCAGAAAGGTGCTCGGCCCACACGGTGGTCAAGGATCTGAGGCCTCTTGGGGTCTCAACGTATCCGACAACACCGACAACAACCAAAGGTGGGGTGTCGACCACGGTGGCGGCCTCGACAACCTCACGCTTGTGCATCTTGGAGCCTGGTCTGTCCAAGTCTCTGACGATGGTGGTCATACCGGCCTTGTAACCCAAGAAAGCGGTCAAAGCAACTGGCTTAGACTTGACGTCCTTTGGGAAGGACTTGACCTGACCTCTGTGGGAGGCAGCTCTCTTTCTTGGGAGGAAACCCAAGGAACCGTGTCTTGGTTGTTCGAACTTTCTGTGGGACATGTTTTCTGAATGAAGTAGAGAGGAAAAAATTTGCAGGGGAAAATTTTTCAGAGAAGTATGGAGGGTGCGGGTGCGGGTAACCCCTGTTGTGCAGGATGTGAAGAGAAAAAAGTGGGTGAGGACAGTGAGAGTGAGAAGGGAAAAATGAGAGTTCGCTTATGTTGTGTGCAGTACCAAGAGGGTAGGAGACCTGAAGGAGGGAGAGTGGAGAGATCAGAGAGAAAATGTGAAATCTATAAAAAATTGCGAGATGAAACTCTTGTCTGTTTGTCTTTCTGCTCTGAGCTGCTTTTTTTCTCGTCACGTGATGATCTCGTGAGTGAACTTTGGGGCTGGAAGGAGAAGTATTGGGACACACTAGAGAAGCACATCGGATGTCACTATTTGATAATGTCATTGACTTTTCCAGATGCGCTCGATTCATTGTTATGGAAATGTCACTATTTGCAAGTCAAATTTTCAATTTCTCCCCAAGTTTTCAAGTTTCTCTGTCCTTTCCACTGACTACACTTGCTCTGGGTAATCTCCCCATTATCCTCAGTAGTCTGATTCTCCAATCCACCAATTCTGTCAATTACACAATCCCCTGATATTCCTTCTCAGCTTTCCTTTTTTTGCTTCACCCTCACCCAATTTCTCATCTTTTTCTCGACTTTCCTTGTCTTTGTGTTCCACTTTTCTCCCACTGAATGTGCTCCACATAGTCTCCATTGAGACTGCGAATTACTAACTGTGGCCACAGGTCTGTGTTTACCAATGATCTCAGATCTCATAGACAGGGAACTTGAAATTTTGAAAGTTTGATATTTTCCGACAATCCCAAAAATCAATTGAAGCTTGAGCCCAAAGAACCTTCCCCTTCTCGTCCTTCAATTACAAATTGCCTGTCTCTTCTCCTTAGTAATGTGCAACCTCCCTGGTTTTGCTGCTAACTTTTCTGCAGGCCGATAGTGCAACGAGCCACACCTGCCTGAATATTTTAGTAAACCACTGACAAATCGGTCTGTCTGCAGTACCCACACCATGCACGGTCCACCATAATTAATAATCTCGCAACATATAAGGAGCCCGTCCCCCACAGTTTTTCCATAATTATTTTCTCCATACAACCAATCAATTCCTCACTAACATGTCTAAACCATCTGTTGCCATCTTCGGTCTCCACGGCGCTCTCGGCGAGCCAACCATCAAGGCTTTCGAGAGTCCAGTTTTTGCAGACAAATTCCAGTTCCCTGTTTTGGCAGTGACTCGTGATCCCTCGTCGTACACCTCCAACGACAAAATCAAGTACATCTCCGGCGACTACATCAACGGTCAGGAAGAATTGATCAAACAGCTCAAGGGCACTGACGTCATTGTGGAGTTGATCAGCCCAAACCCACAGGTGTTGGCTGGCGTGGAGGCGATCGTGAAGGCGGTGCAGCCCAAGATCTTCGTGCCAACACAGTTCGGCACAGACTTGGAGGCCGCCCGTGAGATCTTCCCGGGCTTCTTGGCGCTTAAGTCCGAGCACTCCGACCGTGTGCGTGCTTTGGGCGACATCAAGGTGGTGGACATCTACAACTCGCTTTTTGCGCAGGGCAAGTGGTTGTACGAGACAGTTGGCCACGTGGGCGCTGACTTGAACACGAAGACCGTCACCTACTTCGGCTCGCACGACACGCCCATTGCGTTCACCTCGCTCGACGATGTGGGAAGATCCATTGCGTCCATTGCGTCCAAGTCTCCCTCTGAATTGCCAGACAAGTTGAGAATCCAGTCTGGAGAGGTGACCGCCGAGCAAACTGTGAAGAGATACGAGGAGACCCACGACGTCAAGTTCGAGGTCAAGGACGTTCCGCTTAAGGAGGCTTTGGCTGAGGCCAAGAAGGTGTGGGCCGAGGGCTTCAACCCTGCCAAGTTCCTCTACTACTTGCAGGTGTTGGGAGCTGCTGGCCGTGGCAAGGGTATTTCGTTCAATGACAACCACAGGGAGTTGGTGAACCCGGGCGAGAAGTTGTGGACCTGGAGCAAGTTCTAGGGATGAAAGCTAGGGTACTGGAAAATCAGAAAAGAAATAAGAAATCTTTCAGAGAAATGTGTAGTGGAAAAAAAGTTGACTGTGGGGATTAAAGTCAGTCGCAGTTGTGAAGACAGTGACCTTGTGCTTGACTTGGTGTTCAATTCATGGTAGTAAGGTAATCAGCAAGAGAAGTTCCAAGGGAAAGTCCACAAAGGTCGAAAAGGGAATTATGCTCACTCTCATACATGTTCACACTCAAATCTCCTGCTCTTTTTACTGTTCTATCCCATCCATCTCTGTCCTGTCCATCTCTCTCCATTACTTACTCAATGCCTCACCCAATGCCTCACCCAATGCCTCACTCAACTCCTTCCCTACACTTTCCTACAACCACCTCTACCTCTCTACTTCTTGCCTCGCTCTAATCCATTTTCCATTTCTTTCCCTAGCCTCTATGCCTCCTTCTTCATCCTGAACACCTTCTTCAACGCGGCCCGCGCATCTCCCTCATCTGGGGAAGAACCTCCACTCGACACCGTGCGGCCGCCAGGGCCAAGCAACTCCGTGTCGATGCTCAGTTCGAACCCGTTCCCCGCCCGCGCATACTGGATGTTGCCCAAGGCGTCCTGCGGCATGAACAGCAGCTGCGCTTTCTTCTGCTGCGGCGAGTTGATGCTCATCATCAGGTACATCATGGAGTTGAACTGCGGCGTCAAGTTGTACGCGAGCGTGTTGTCCACCACGTCGTATTTGGGCGTGTACCCGACGTAGAAGTCGTCTCTGCCCTTTGGGGTCTGTGGAACTATGAACTTCTCGGCTGCCTCTGGATCTAGGGAATTGCCCATCATCTTCAGTGGGTCCGAGGGGATCCTTCTGTGGCCCAACTGCGCGTGAACGGTCTCGATACCTATGGCGGTGTGCGAGTGTGTCAACTTGGGCGGCGCCACGGTCTCCAATGGCTCGATGTCCACCAGGTGTAGACTGTTGGGTGAGGACTTGGAGGTTTCCGTCTTCAGCGAGAGAACGGCGCGGCCCAGGTCGTCCACGACAAGCTCAAAGGAGAAGTGGCCGTCGTCGACGAAACTGACGAGGTTGGCGCCCTGCAAGCTGCCGAGGGTGGCTTTTTGGGTGCGCTTTCTGGTATTTTCAGCGTGGACAGAAACAGCATGGGAAATGCCGTTTTCCACTGAGGGAAGAACACGAGAAGAGGCAGAGTCGCTTGTGGAGGATGCAGAAACAGGCGCAGAGTAGCCCGTGGACGTTCCCGAGCCCGCAGAGTGCGTGTTGTGTCCACCTGCTGAACTTGGGAAAAAGTCTATACCCTGAGCGATCTCCGTCTGGGCGGCGTCAAGACCGCTCTGAGCGCCACCAGCCGACTTGCTGCGGTCTCTTATGGCCCTCTCTGCTCTATCCCCCCTCTCTTTCTTCTCCACCTTCTCAAAACCGCCAGCTAGAAAAGTCAGCTTCACCAGCAGATGGGGCGGCGTGTGGTAGGCCAGGCCGTGCATTTTTAGCGCCAGCCCCGTGATGTAGCTCATGTTCTCGATCGCCGCAGCGTTCACCTGGAAACTCTGTCTCGACAGGTGCAGCGTGGTCAGCAGAGGGGTGAGCATGTCGTTTTCTCTTCTCTTGGTAGGTGAATCATCCAGCACAGACAGGGCACTGGACTTCCGTCTTTTCTTGCGGTGGACCGTGGGACTCACCTTCATGAGCGGCGTGAACGTGTCGGGTTCGCCCATCTTCACCATCAAGTTCAGATTCAGCTCGGCGGTCGGGCTGTATGAGTCTGGAGAAGTGTGGAACTGCAAAGTGAGGGTGGGAAAGGACTCTTGCAGCTTGTTGTGTTTTGGTGGTCTGCCTCGCTTCCGTTTCACGGGCTCGCCATTTTCGATAATCCCGGCCATGAGAGGTGCCAACATGCAATGGGAGATTTTTAGCAAGGAGATGAAAAACACCAAGACGTGGTGCGAAAAGGGCGGGAGAATGTATATGAAGAGCCCACAGTGAGATCAGGAGCACACGCAGGGAAAAAAAGAGAGCGGTGGGGTTTTATTCTTTTTTTATTAGGGATGTGACACAAGTGGAGGTGGCCAAACCGATATTATTTATAAATTCTTTAGGCTTTCTTGTTTTTCTCTTGTTATTCATGGGCTGTAGTTTGATGTCAATTACGGCACCTGCGAGTAATATGTCCCTATTGGGTAAAGTAATTGATGCGAAAATGTGCGGCATGCTGGCGATGGACGATAATGTGGAATGTGAGGTAATTATCCGACAAACGCAGTCGGGTGAAATTTCCCATGTCATGAATACGGTGAAAGTGACAATTCCGTTTCACAGCGTCCAATCAGATTTTGCCGTTGGGGTGTTTTCGATTTTTCAGCTCGCTTTTGTCGGTTTTGCTTTTTTCTATTTGGACCGGTTTTTTTTATCTTTTGACATGCAGAGGCGCATTTGCAAATCAGGCACTAGCAGAAATAGCCAGGAGAAAAGGGAAGCCCCTTGTAAAGTAAAAAAATTAAAAGAACAAAACAAAACAGAAGTTCAAAAACATCAAATTTTGAGAAACTCAGTTGGGTCTTGCTTCTTTTATTGCACCTGTTTCATAGGGTGATGCCTCCTATTCTCTCGAGACAACCAGGCACATTCAGCACTTTAGCCGAGCGACACGAAATTCTCGTAAGTGGGTGCGCACACAGAAGCAAGAAAAAGGGAGAAGCTCCACATGCTGCCACAGTGTGAGTCTTGGCCCTTGATTGGTTAATGGCACAATGGAAAGGCAGGCGAGCAGTGAATGGCGAAAGGCTGCGAAAGAGGTAGATTTTCAATGGGGAGGGAAATCCAATGGGGAGAGAATTTCAATGGGGAGAGAAATTCAATGAGGAGAGAAGTTCAATGTACGAAAGTCACCTGAGTATGGCAGGAGGAGAGGTGGGGAGGGCCAAATTTAAAGTATAGAATTCTGTGGAAGACAAATTGTCGCTGAAAAACTTTTGCATTCTCTATTCAAAATTCGCAGGTGAGTCTTCTCCATTGAGCCGGTCGGTGTGTTCCTTCCTACACCAAGCTTGCTAAACCCAGACATCCAGGAGAGAAACTGTAGAGAGAAGAAAGAGGTGGAAAAAAAAAAAAAGAAAATAAGAAAATTGAAAAAGAGTTCAGCCTTCGGTATTTTCCTTGGCTTGACGTTGATCTCGTCGTTTAGCACTGCCTGGTTCTCTTCTCTCCATGTTGATCCACTGGTCGATCGGGCATCGTATAGACTGTCCCAGGCAAACCACAGGACCAACCATAGGACCACCATAGGGCCAACCACAGTAAAATTGAACAAAATCATCAGAGCAAAAAAACCAGGAAACCTCACCTATCATTTCCATTCCTCCTCATGCTCTCATTTCCATCCATCCCATTTTTTTCTACTCTTACTTTCCTTCCTCGTCCCTCTTTTCTTGCTCTGACATCACGCATCGCAACTTCGCACTCGTATACCGTATGCCATACACCACCAGTATATAATACCAGATCAGCACCTCGAGTTCCCGATCTCCACACAAACCACCGCCACAATAACTTTTCATTAAAACTCTCAATGGCTCCACTCAATCCAAAGACAGAGCACAGGGAGTTCTTCGGGGTGCCCGGGGCGCTTGCAATTGCTACGTTCCTCCCTCTCATCACCATCTTCTTCCAGCTAGTAACCAACGAGCACTACTCGGTGAAAGGCTACACGCTCGACTTCGACAAGATCTCCAGCCAGATCCCGAGCAATTGGTCGCAGTGGCAGCTGCTTTTGTTCGACAGAACCGCGTGGCTCGCGTACCTGGCGTGGTACATTGGGTTGGCAGTATTGGACGTGTATGCTCCAGGTAAAGACATTCCGGGAATTGAGTTGAGAGACGGCACCAAGTTGATGTACAGAATCAACGGGTTGTCGTTGTCGGCCACACTCATTGTGTTGCTTTTGGCCCGTGCGTTGTACTCGCCCACGTACTTTGTGCCTGAGTTGCAGTACTTGTACGACCACCAGCTCCAGTTGATCTTCGTGACCAACATCTTTTCGTTTGCGCTTGCGTTCGCCGTGTACTTCGCCTCGTTCATTCCATTGAGAAAACCAAACGGCAAGGGCAACAGCGAGCGCATCTTGTCTGTCAACGGCAACTCCGGCAATCCAATCTACGACTGGTTCATTGGCCGCGAGTTGAACCCGAGAATCGGCGCGTGGGACATCAAGTTGTTCAACGAGCTCAGACCGGGCATGCTCTTGCTCTTTGTGTTGAACTTGTCGTGCATCCACAACCAGTACCACACCACGGGCAAAGTGACCGACCTGATCATCTTGGTCAATGTCTTGCAAGCCTTTTACATCTTCGACGGTGTCTTGAACGAGGAAGGATGCTTGACTATGATCGACGTGGCCACCGACGGGTTTGGCTTCATGCTCGCGTTTGGCGACTTGGCCTGGTTGCCATGGACTTATTCCTTGCAGGCTCGGTACTTGTCTTTACCTCAGAACTACTACGAGTTGGGCTGGGCCAAAACTTCTGCTATCGTGTTGCTCAGCTCCGTGGGTTACTATATCTTCCACTCTGCCAACCAGCAGAAGTCCGACTTCAAAAACGGCAAGTTGGACCACATGCACAGCATCTCCACACCTACAGGCCTGAAGTTGTTGGTGGACGGGTGGTGGAAGCTCAGCCAGCACATCAACTACTTTGGCGACTGGCTCATTGGCTGGTCATGGTGCTTGCCCACGGGCGGGATGACCGTGCTCACGTACTTCTACGTGGTGTACTTTGCCACGCTCTTGGTGCACAGACAGATGCGCGACGACGCCAAGTGCAGTGGGAAGTACGGCAAGGCGTGGGAGCAGTACAAGAAGGAGGTGCCCTACAAGATCGTTCCGGGTGTCTACTAGGCAGACAGAAGACAAAGGAGATGAGGATGAGTACATAGTTAAATATTCCACTTGAATGTCAGGATCTGATGCTTACTGAATTCTGTACTTTGCTTTACTTCTTGCTTTTTCGCTTGACTTTATTTATTGACCCTACTCGGTCTTCTTCTCGTAGTCGACCTGCTTCTCAAAAGCATTGTACGACGTCTCGATCGAGGTGACCCACCCAACTGCGGTGGTAATCACATACAACAAGAACAACGACACAATCAACGACAGCCACACTCCAGGCGTGAAGAACTGGTACTCCGTGAACAAGTTGGCCTTCCCGGTCAGGTTCAGGTTCTTGCCTGCGGCCTGCACCGCTCCCTCGTCCTCGGCATATGCTGTCACCATAGACTCCTCCTGGGCAATCATGGACTGCGCCGCTCTGAAGTCTGCCTCGACCTCGTCGAAGAGCGCAGACTCCTCCACCTCCTCGTCCGACTCGTACCCGCGCTTGAGCAACTGGTCGAAGTCCTCCTTCATCTCTACCAACGACTCCAATACGCCGTGCTTCTGTTTCTTGAACAGAGGCTTGCCCTGCACCACGTAGGCGGCTTCTTCCCCATTCTTGCCCACAAATTCCGTGTATCTGTGCTGCTTTCCGTCGTCCACATCCACAAACACAATGTTGGCGTCCTCAATGTTCCCAATGGCATCGGTGTATTGTCTGTATGCTACATGGCAACTAGAAGCAACGTCAAAGTCCAAGTTGTCGGCCAGATCGAAGTGCACGTGTTGTACTGAGGTAATTTCACTCGCTGGCTCCTCACGAACCAATCCACTCACTCTGTAGATGAACAACTTGTCGCTGTTGCCGTCCTGGCACACTTGCTCGGAGTACTGCTTAATTAGACCAGCTACCTCCGACAGTTGCACGATGTAATTGGAGGAGAGCTTGCCAATTCCCGCATATGCTGGCGCGGTGTCGGAAAAGGCCCATGCCGAGGCCAAAACACCGAGACAGGCTAAGAGTTTCATTGGTGGGTTGTGGTTAATAGTGAGGTTGAGGAAAACGCCGGAAGTAGGCGGGTCACGTGACCCCAGGGTCACCTCCAGGTGACCTGGAGAAGAGAAAAGAACGAATTATATGACAGAATAAAAGCAGAAGAAGAATGAAATGAAGAAGTTATGACTTTTTTTTTTTTCAGTTTTTTTTTTCTTTTCTTGCTTCCCTTTCTCTGGTGTTGCCTCTTCCCCTTACTATCTGAGCCATACCATGCACTACTTGACTCAAGACTACTACTACACCATGGCCGACATCCCAGCGTAAGTGCAATAAAAAGACTTCCCAAAATCACTGATGATATTCATATTCTAACTTTTAGTTCCGTCGTGAGAAAGCTCATGCTTTTCACCGCCGCAATGGTGTTCTTGCCATTGACCACCTTCTTCACTTTCCAGTACTTGTTCGACAACTCTATACTCAGCGGAGGCTCTGCTGCTGTTGCTGCCAACGCCGTGCTTATAGCTTACATTGTTGTGGCGTTCACAGAGGACACACGCGAGGTCGAGGAGTCCAAGAAGGACCAGTAAGCTCGGAGATACTTGGACTCATATAGGTTTTGGGAGTAGCTCAAGAGAGAGGCCACAGAAGAGAGGAAGATTGTGGAATATTTTGGAAATTACTGAGAAGTTTGTCATTGTGTTATCGCAATTTTATCTGGAAGTCACTTTTTCATTTATTTTCATGCTTACTGAGATTGTTCATTTGAGCTTCCCACATGCTCACACTGGCTGAAACTCTTCACATACATAGGAATACACCGACGCAAAAACGAAACCAGATGGAAAAAAACAAAAAATGGCAAATCTCAACATTCACTCTACTCGTTCAACAGAATAACTCTCTCCTTTTTTTTTTCTACCCTCACCACTTTCGCTCTATCTTTTCCTCTGCCTTCTCCACCTTCTCCTACATAGTGCGAAGATCACCAAAACATACAACCTTACTACCACAACACTGAAATCCCCACATGGGCCACCAGCTCTTGCTCTGTCTGAGCATTCCGCACCAGAAGTACATCCAAACCGTCTCCACACTCCGAGCATTGACCGGCGTGCTTGAGCCCCAGGAAATAGCCACCTACACCTTGCTCACCAAACCACACAATGTGTTCAAGCCAAAGTTCGAGCCAGGCAAAGTCAACCAGATCGAGCAGTACTACATGAAGTGCACGACGGTGTGGGACGACGAGGCGGCGCAGACCTTGGATTTGGCCGAGCCAATTGTGAAAGACGGGCCCCAGGTATTGGTGGATAGACTATTTTCAGGTAAACAGGTGAACTGCTGGACATTGCAGGTGAGCGACATCCCGAATGCGGGGAAAGCACCGGTGCTGGCACATAACTACCACGAGAGCACGTTGGTGCATCATCACACGCAGAAAGTCGTGGTGAGTGACGTGAATAGTGGAGAGTCTGGAGAAATAGAGACCAGGAAGGAAGAGACCAGAGAGGAGGAGAAAAAGGAGGAAGCCAAGGAGGAAAATGGAGCGGATGAATTCAAAATGGATATCGACAGCGACTTGAAGGTCGTGGAGGAGAAAAAAACCGAATCGGTGGCCGTTGACGTGGATGAGCCCAAGCCAGATGTCATGGAGATCGACCTAGACTTGACCACGCCAAATGACATGAGAGACACACCCGAGAAGGAAACACCAGGGAAAGAAACACCAAAAGAAACTGAAAGAGTGGAGGTTCATGCACAGAAGCCCCAGACTAAGGACCTGTTTCTACAGTTCATCGAGGACTTGGGCTACGACGTGGTGAACCAGTATTGGCTCAAAGGTATAAGATTCTTCTACGGCGACATCATCATCGAGATCTTCAAGTTGTTTGTTCGCCACGACGACGGCGAGATCCGCGACGACAGACTCTTGTTGAATTTGCTCGACGAGACAAACACTTTCCAGATCAAGGCGTACATTGATTTCCCGAAAGGTGCAAGTGTGGATTTGGTCAACCAGGGCACCAAGGACTTGACCAGACTAAAAGAGCTCCTCAAGAATTTGTTTGAGCTCGAGGTCCCAGACAGAATGTACATGGACTCGCGACTTCCCCGAGTCAACTAAGGAAATTTCCAACATTGGCTGCTTTGGCCCTAGTGGGTCTGTCTCTTTTCATGCACTACAGTTCTGAGTCCAGAGGTGTCAAAGCCAAACTCGCCCTTTTTCGGGTCAATTTCACTTTCGACATTGGCAACGTCCTCCAAAAGCTTCTTCAATGTTAATGGCTTTGGCGGGTTGTGGTCAGATGCAATTAGTCTGAATATTTCTGAGCCGTTGGCCTGTGGTTTATGCTCACTCTCGTCCTCCACCAAATGGTCAATAAATGCAACCTGTGTGTTGAGCGCTTTGATCCACTGTGACTCCTCGTGCTCGGAGATATCGGTGTTGAGGCCCGAGAGCTTGAGCATCTTCCTGACGACTCGGGAATCGACCCTTTTCGTGGTTGAGGATGTGCTGGGGATGACATCGTGCACTCGCCACGAAGGGTTGCGGATGAACTTTGAAAGTTGGTCACGTGACGTGATAGGGGGTAGGAGTTTCCCCCGGAGCTGTTTGGAAGTCGACGAGAGCGTTCTGGCGTGATGTAGCATGGGTGTGGTTGATTAGGTGGTTTGGTGTTGATAGTGGGGTGCGTATATGCAGGTAGGCAGAAAGCAAGACAGGACAGCTCCGAGAAGGTCTCAAAAATTAATGTGGGAAAAGATCGAACGGCTTAAAGGGAAGAGAAGGACACATCTGAGGGTACAATCTAGGAAGAATCTTCTCGTTCTGCTGGTGCAGAGTTGGAGTTGTTGGTCTGTGTAGACCTGCACAAAACAACACCAGATAAGTACTTGGACTGTTCCACCAAGCGCCACAAATGCATAAAAAAAAGTGACATTGACAATTGAGGAGTAGTAGATAAGAAGCTTGGAAGGAAATTTCTGGTGACAGGCATTAGATGTTTCACTCGAGCTACCCAAGATGTACTCTGGATGATCATCACACTTACAAGAGTAAGAGTCAAGAGCAAAATCACTCAGAGCCAAACTTGCCAAAATCTAGATACATCAGAAACATCCTGAAGACACAAATAAAAGAATCCACATACCTAAAATCTTCTCAATACATTATCTTATCTGTTTGTTGCACCCCCTCTACTTCCTTCCTTCGCAGCGAGGGCTCC
Source organism: Sungouiella suratensis (assembly GCA_030566815.1). Taxonomy (NCBI): domain Eukaryota; kingdom Fungi; phylum Ascomycota; class Pichiomycetes; order Serinales; family Metschnikowiaceae; genus Sungouiella; species Sungouiella suratensis. Next base: position 1,224,014 of record JAKUAV010000005.1, on the reverse strand, counting down.
AGCCCTAGATCATAACCTGCACACACACCACCGACCAGAAAAATTTCGCACTCCATCTGCCTCCGAAAAACCGAAAAAAAAATCTCCAGCTTACAACTCTTCATCACACAACAAAATGGGTAAAGACCACACCAAGAAGCAGCACGCTAGAGTGTCTCACAGAACCGCCCCAAAGTCCAACAACGTCTACTTGGACGTCTTGGTTAAGTTGTACACCTACTTGGCTCGTATGTACATTCAACCCATCCTCATCTAATCGTGGTGCCCAAATTACATAACAAGGCAGGAACACTCAGTTTTTCATCGTGGAGCCAAAGGCAGTTCAAGTCTTTGGAAACCTCAGATGCTTTCTGAGATGACGCTGACGTTGATGGAACAATTTATTTTGCGTTCATCCGTCATGACGGCCGGTTGCTGATACTCAGTTTTGATGTTCAGTTCCGGTTGTTCTGCGAGTGCCCCGGGTGCGATTAGAGCAGAACCAGACTCACATACTAACATCCCAGGTCGTACCGATGCTCCTTTCAACAAGGTTGTCTTGAGATCTTTGTTCTTGTCCAAGATCAACAGACCACCAGTGTCTCTTTCCAGAATCTCCACTGTGTTGAAGCAGAAGGGTGCCGCTGAGAAGACCGTTGTTGTTGTCGGTACCGTCACCGACGACATCAGATTGTTGGACGTTCCAAAGACCACTGTCGCCGCTTTGAGATTCACTGCCGGTGCCAAGGCCAGAATCCTCAAGGCTGGTGGTGAGGCCATCACCTTGGACCAGTTGGCTTTGAGAGCTCCAAAGGGTCAGAACACCGTCATTGTCAGAGGCCCAAGAAACTCCAGAGAGGCTGTGCGTCACTTTGGTTTCGGTCCTCACAAGGGCAAGGCTCCAAAGGTTATCTCCAAGGGCAGAAAGTTCGAGAGAGCTAGAGGTAGAAGAAACTCCAGAGGTTTCAAGGTCTAAGGGTCTACGTCATAATATTACGTTAATGCGTCGAGAAGTGTAGTGTAGAAGTAGTGGGGGTTGATGGTGGAGAGTGAAAAATTGGAGAAATGGAGGGTTTGAGATTTTCAGGATGAGGTGAAAATTTGTGTGAGAAGAAGAATGAGAAGGGAAGAGGAAACCAGGAGAAAGAGTTGGGGTGAGGATTTAATGTTGACGCTAGGGGTTTTAGTCTGCCTTGAAGAAATAGCATGAACTGAATTTTTCTTTGATTTTTAGTGATCTTCTTCTTCAACTTGAACCGGTACTATTTTGCTGCCATATTTAACAGTACATACTGAAGGGTCCATACTTAAGAGTCCATACTTAAGAGTCCACACCAAGTGATTACCAGTCTACAGACCACCACCAAATCCTTTGATAATTTCAGTTTCATTTTCTTCACTTTCGTGTTCTTCACACACTTACCGCTTTCTTCTTTTTTTTTCTTTCCATTTCTTTCCTCATATTCTTCCTCTCCTTTCTCTTGCTATCGCTATCTTGCACATACTCACTAATCTTATCAGTGACCTCCTACCCATGTCCCTACTACACCTCCCCGACGAGATTTTGCAGGAAATAATCAGCTACACATCTATAAAAGAGAGCGACAACTACTCTGAACATGAGTTTTCACAGCAATCTCTTGTGTCTTCCCTGGTTATCTTGCCTGGTTCTTTCACTTCCTCCACATCAGAAAGTCACACCAACCTCCACGATCTAGTCTCGTTTCTGTCTACATGCACTCGCCTTCGAAATCTCTGTGGCCAACTCATATTCCAGCACATCAGTTTGGTCCGCACAAGCGAAATCGACGCACTTCTAGCTTACCCCACCAGAATGGATAAGTGGAGCGATCGCAAGGGCCTACTACGGAAATTCATGAGGGAAATTTTGCAGGCGAGCTTCAGGAGATGCTCGCGTGAGGAATTGGCCAGGTTGAGTTTTCGCCCGAGTGTAAATGGAGATCGTGGGTTCTGGAGTAGATACCAGAGGAATTTCAGTGCCAACCATTACGTGACAGACTTGGAGGTGACCAATGAACTGCTTCGAAACGGAGAAATTCTGGTTTTTGAAAATTTGAAATCACTCAGCGTGCTCGATAAACCGGGAACTATCAGTCCTACAGAAAATTACGGTTCTTTGTTGCCAAACTTGCTGTGCTTATGCATAAATTTGGAGACCTTAATTGGGTGCGAATTTCTACTAGAGAGTTTACCCAGATTGACAGGATTGCTGATCATTTGCGATATAAACGGGCTTCAACCAAAGGAAAGTCTCTCAAAATTGATATCCAGCTTTGGAAAAACAAATAACTTGCACAATTTCACTTTCTTCGTCACTGACCCAGATTTGCTTCAGTACACCGAATTTCTCCAGCTATTCCAGCACATCTTGGCCACGGGACACATTGAGATATTCAATTTGCGACTCACGCGGAAAGTCGGCCACCGTGAACCTTTACAGAAATGGGAAGTTTTGGAAAATCCACAGAAGTCCGGTGTTCACTTCGTCAATGCCTTGAATTCCTGTCCATACTTAAGGTCTGTGATGATAGACTTTGACTTGCTCAGTAATTTGCAGTTCCCGCCCCACTTCCACACTCCGAAAGAACAAAAAAGACAAAACTTGTGCTTCACGCTCATCGACTACTCGCTCAGCGTGCCCAAGCTCTTGTTTAAGCCCAGGGAAATCGTGGCCAATGTGATCCAGTCCTTGGGTGCCACCGAAGTGCTGTTTATCTACGGCGAGGTCATCGACCAGTCACATTTGCACGCCATTGGAGTGATGAGCAATTTGTTGGTGTGTTTGGCCTCGGATCCACACCGGGTTTCCCCATACTTTGGAGTGCAGAGAGTTTCCATGGAGAAAGCATGGTCTATGTCCGACGACCAGTTGGTCCGGCACCACTATGAGGATTTGATCGACAAGTACGAGCAGAGCAAGAAGGGAACAGCCCAAAAATCGGAAATTGGGAAGAAAATTGCCCGCGCCAAGCTCACTGACCACCATCTGTTTGCTTCTCCCAGGTACAGAAGGAGAGAGGAGTACGAGGTGGTGCTGCAGGACTGTGGCGGGGGCTGCGTGATGCCGTTGATGTTGCCTGTGCTTGAGAATGCCAGAAGCACCATTTTCTGGTCTTACGAGAGCTCCTTGCGTGTGCTTGAGCATTACTGTATGAGAGAGAAAGCCTTGAGCAGCATATGGGACTAGAATGGTGGGGAGATGTCAGAAACGTGGGATCCGAGAGCCACAAAAGCTAGATAACGGTGCAACAATCACTTTAAATTTCTTACAGGAGATCATTTTTCACCGCTTTCGGTGATTCTTAAGACGTGTTGGTGAGAGTTGGGACTTCTCTTAATGTTCATTGAGAGGTTCACTGTATTTCCACCACGGCGACTAATTTCGGCAAGAAAAACTATATACAGGCACTGCAATAGACCTTAATTATCACCTCGGATTAATTTCACGTCCATCAGCATCTCCAAACTCAAGTTACCGTATATGCCTTTTATTCATCAATGTGAGATGGCTGCAAAATATCGAGGGAAAATGCACACGTGACCCGCGTGACTGCGAACGCACCCCATCTTATATGCAGACCAGCGACACCAACCACCCACCCTGCAGTCGCGAAAAATTCCTCACTCACCAGAAAAAAGAAAATTTTGTTATCATCAACTAAGTACTTTAACACAGACAAAATGCCAGGTGTTTCCGTTAGGTATGTAATTACCACAAGTCAACATGATACAAGCTGTCTGAGAGAGCCGAACACGATCAACCACGTCCAATTTCCAGCATCCAATTCCGATGGATAAGTCGTGAGAACAAGACCAATACATGTCAAGATGGAGAACAAGAGAAGGGTCAGAGAAACAGCAGATTCACGAATAAGAAGAGCAAAAAAACCCATAATGGTACTGAGACCCACCATCCAAATACATCTATCCAATTTTCAAAACGAAAATTTCCATGTTCAGGCATTTCCAATGTCCATTCCAGCAGCTCCCATCATCACCATCCATACATCATACTAACATTCCCAGAGACGTTCCAGCTCAAGACTTTATCAACGCTTACGCTCAGTTCTTGCAGCGTCAAGGTAAATTGGAGGTTCCAGGTTACGTTGAGCTTGTGAAGACTTCTGCCGGCAACGAGTTGCCTCCACAGGAAGCCGAGACCTGGTTCTACAAGAGAGCCGCCTCTGCTGCCAGACACGTCTACTTGAGAAAGAACGTCGGTGTCGGTAAGTTGAACAAGTTGTACGGAGGTGCTAAGAACAGAGGTTTCAGACCAAGCAAGCACGCCGACGCTTCCGGTTCCGTCAACAGAAGAGTTGTCCAGGCTTTGGAGAAGATTGGTGTTCTTGAGATTTCTCCAAAGGGTGGTAGAAGAATCTCTGAGAACGGCCAGAGAGACTTGGACCGTATCGCTGCCCAGACCTTGGAGGAGGACGACGAGTAAACTTACGTATATTAATAAAGCATCGTACTGAAAAAAGAGAGGTAGACCGGAAGAACACAGGAGTTTGAGAAGGAAAATCCGAGTTATATAAGAATCACCATTTGTTCTCCTCCCTTGAATTGGACTACATCATTTGCATACATCATTTGCATTCACCATTCGCTATTCAAATGGCCATGTTTCTTTTCTTTTCCATTAGAGCACCTCGAGGAGCTTCTTTGTCACCGTCTTGGCCTGTTCCTGTTTCACTTCGACATTGACTTCCTCACTGAGACCAATGTGACTGAGTGGACATTCTGGAAGTTCTGAGATCCAACTCAAGTAATCCTCAAATTTGTGCCCAGCCGGTAAGGACAAGGAAATGCCTAACTTTTCAGTGATGTCGTTATCAATGAGACTGAAGTTGTCACTGTAGCACTTCTCGGTGAAAAGTTTGGCTGCAAGGTCCTGGCAGTATTGCGCATCTTCAACGTTGGTCAACTTTCCGCCGTAAATGATGGAACCCACCAAGTTGCGGATCTCGTGCCATGGAACAAACTCAGGGTTGACCAAATCCTTGTTCAGACGCTCAAATATCTGGTTGATTGCAAAACCCGCAGCTGCAGCATCAGAGTCTGTGAAATCGTGTTTCTGGCCGAATGATGCAGGCACATACTTCAATCTCTCCATGACGATCGAATGGTACCATGAAACCAAGAAAGTCAACCGGTTGTAGACTGGAATGGTGGTGAATTTCTCGTTTTGAATCGTCTCGAATGTGTTTTTGAGCACAGCACCAAACGACGGCTGCGACTCGTATGTCAAAACCTTGGAGAAGGCAACGAGACCCAGCGGGATATCAGAATGCAAATTGCAAGTCAAGAACAACTTGAAATTTGATGGCTTTGGCAAAGACTCCAATCTTTTTTCCAAAAATGGAAGCCAATTTGCAGCCAACTGAATATTCTGGATGAGCACCCACTCGCCAGTAGTGATCGCAGTGTCAATAGCCTTACTTGCTTTCTCAATACCTTCTTTCGTTCCCATCGAGATAATCTCAAGTTTCTTGCTGTGCTTTTGAGCCACACTTTGCACCTGAGAGCTGATGTCGAACCCCTCTGAGGTAGAAAACAAGATTGGTGCGTCAACAGATACCCACTGGTCGATGTCGTAGTCAGCAGAAGACTCTGGACCTGTAAACTGGTTGGTGAGTTCGGTGTAAGTCTCAAAGAGGGACTTCTGGCCGATTCCTAAGAGAACCTCGACAAATGGAGCTATCACCTTCAACACTTCGTTATCCTCATTGGCTTCAAGCAATTTGGCACAGTTCTGTGCAATATCACCCTCGATTTCCTTGACATAAACCAGCCCGAGAATGCCATCAACGTTTTTGTCTCCCTTGACGAGATTTCCAAATATCATTCTCATGGCACTCTCAATCTGATCGCCGATTTCAACTTTGTAGTATGAGATGGCGATACTCACAGCCACACAGAGTTGGTCTAGCGGCCTCAAGGTTGGAGCAACATGCTTGTAGATCTCGTGGTATAAAGACGAGACGAAAGCTTTATCAAGTGCCTCCGAGGCTGTATGCAACACTTTCTTGAAAACACCAATGAACCCAGCCAACGAGAAATTGTAAAATCTGCTGAATTTGGAGACCGCGGTAAGACTCTCGTAGATGTTCTTGCAGTGGTCTGCAATTTCCGCATGCTGGAACCTCACATCCTCGACCTCAGTCATCACGGTCTCTGCGCTGCTCATTTTCAGGTCTATATCGGCAGACTCTGTCTCCAACTTCTCCAAGGAATCGATCACCTCGTCGTTGTCCAAAATAGTACCTGAGACCTCGTTCAAAATAGACAAGAGCAGTTTGCGAAGAGCAAGCAGACGAATCTGGTATTCTGATTGTAAAGCAATACAGTCATTCCGCTTCTCAAAGACATCAGGCTTCTGGTGCTCCAAAGTGATGTCCATGATCTGGTTTTCAAGATTGCCCGACGTGATTGAGAAGTTCAATACTGTCGTCCGGGATGCCACAAACGACGGGATTTCACCAGACACTCTTGTGTAGAGAATCATCTTGAACTCACTCAGCACATCAACAGATTTCCCTCCAAACTCTGTAGTTTTCCTTCCTCCATTTTGTACGATATTTTTCCGCAAAATCACATCGATGATTGGGTTGTACGACTCTGCATTCTGGACCAAGATGTGGCCGCCGAACCGCATGGCGTCTTCAAATACACGCACGAAAGACCCATCCAAGAAACTCGCCACTATCAAGCGCTCGGATGACTCTCTCAAGACTTCCAAAACTTCGCCTGTGGGGTCAATAATAAACGGAGTCTCCGACCATTTGGCAATAGCGAAGTTCTCAGTGAAAAGATCGTCTCGGGACAAACCACAGTCTCTCCACTGAGAGACTTCCGTGGTTGTAGCCAAAAGGGAAGTCACAGAAGATGACTCCTCGCCTGAGATTCTCAACTCACTCATATAAGATCTCCACTTCTCCGTGAGCACTTTTCTTTGTCTCTGATGAAGAGAGCCGCAGTAAATGGCAAACGCAGCACTGAGCAATGAGCTGCCCACCAACTTCTCTCTCATCTTCTCGAAATTCTTGATGCTGCTCTGCCATCTTTCTCTTTCTTGCGTCAAGTTCTCAATCAACTTGATGCTTCGGTTGGCCTTTGCTTCCGTACTTTCGATTTCACTCTTGATCTTTTCAGCTTCCCGAATTACCTCACTGTAATCCAGCTTGTACTTTTCAATACTCTCTTCGAGCTCCTCGATCATTTCATCAATTGCGATCAAATGAGCTTTAGATTTTGTAGCTGACCCTTGAAGATGCGCCACTTCTGCTCTCAAGGGCCCAACTCTCTCCAATATCGACGAGTACTTGATTTGTGCAATCACCCACTGCAAAAGAGGACCACACGCCTTACTGGCTCTGTAGATGGTCTCGTAATTGTAGTCTGGTCTCGAAAGATACACCTCCTCCATGTACTGTCTCATATCCGGCGTGAGCTGCGAGTCGTTGTCGTAGGAGACAATGCTGGCAATGAAATCGTCTTTTCTCACAATCAACTGCACGTCTCTCCATGTGGAGACCTGGTAGCCCAACAAAATGCACACGGACTCCATCGCCATCTTGATAGCTGCTGGTGGATTGGACATTGATCTCATTTCCGTCAAGTGCTGCTTCTTGATATTCTGAACGCCTCTCTGGGCTTCCAAGACGGCGGGTTCTGCAAGCTCTAGATCGGCCATCACGATCTCCGTTCTCCTGGAAATCTCAGCCTCTTGCTTCTCGAGCTCGACTTTCGCTTCCACGGAAAATTCACGTTTTCTCTCGGCCTCGTTCTGCTCAAATATCATCTTGTTGAGCATCTGCCTGGCCTCTTGATCTTTCACTTCCAAATTCTGCTTTTTCTCAGTGAGACTCTCCCTCATCTGGCGCACCTCAAGCACGGTCTCCTTGAGCTTGTCCAATCCAACATTCGTGTGCCTCTGATTCTCCTCCAATTCGCCTTCTCCCTTGGAAAACAACTTCACAAAGAGTTCAGAGAGCTCCACGAACTTATGGGGACCAAATTTCCCGTCATACTCCAGACTCGACCGATGCACATGCAACAAGAACTCAACAATCGCATCTCTGAACGTCACTATGGGCTTTGTGCTCACAGCATTGACCGCATCTGGCACTTGGTAGCTGGACTGATCCAAGGGAATCCCACCAATTACAGCCGACCCGACCTCCCTCAATGCAGAGTCTGTCCAGTCACCCATCCAGCTGAGCACACACCTGTTGAACAAAGCAGGCGAGGAGTTCACCTGGGGCATCTTGTCGCCCATTCCATTCACGGTGAACACCACGTGCAAGTTCTGCGACACCTGCTGCGTGAACCACTCGTAGAGCTCATCGTCGCTGTCTAGGATCAAGCCCTGGGCTGCAGACTCCGACGAGCACACTTTGTACACTGCAGACAAGTCTTCGCCTTCGAAGAGACCCGGCACCTCAGAGTTGGCGAGCAACGAGTTCATTCTCTCGATGAACGACGTCTCCAAGATACTCGACTCGTCAATGAGAAAGCACAACTTCTCGCCCTTCGCACACCGCATCAAGATGTCCCTCAATATGTTCTCGAAGTGAGTGATCGTGAAGCCGCTGTGCACTTTCAATTGCACCATGCTCAAGCCGTTCATCCACGCGACAAATCGCGTGAGCGTGGACTTGCCGCTCGTGCTAGGGCCCGCAAGAATCATGTGGCCCTGGTGCTGCCGGAGAACCCTGTCTATTCTGAGAGCATGGTCCAACGAGTCAGCAAACGAGATCAAGTCCACGTCCAACTCCTCCTCACTGAACACCCGGAGTCTCTCCTTGACGAACTTCCGGAGCTCCGTCTCGTCTGTAGACCTGTACTCCGACGTTAGCCAGGTGGAGTACAACACTGGCTCTCTGAGTGCAGATTCCAAAGTCACATGAGGGAAATACTCCTCTGCAACTTTCCAGAATGTGTTCTTGCACCACACCTTCTCATCATCGTCCACCAACCTGTCGTAAAACAAGCGCAAGCCCTCGTGGTACCAGAGCCGCACCAAGCTGGAGATGTCCTCGTATTGCACGGACATGAGCGCCTCCAACACGCCCCTGCACCACCGCGTGAGCTCACGGGGCGAGTAGATGTAGTGGCCGCGTTTGTCTGTGGTGAACTGCCGCTTGTTCCTCTGGAAAACCTCAAGCATGGCGTTCGTGAGCGCATCACCAAACCCTCGCAAGTCCGGAGCACATTTAAGACTAGCTCGGTTGAAGGAGGTGTAGATCAGCTTGAGTGACGCAATGCCAGGGTAGTCCACCATCACCAACGTCACGTGGCGCATGAACCTCGCCGAAAGAACGTGTCTGCCCGGGTCATTTGGGTCGTTACACGCTCCAACAAACTGGATGTTCTGAACGCTCACCCACGAGTAGTCAGAGGTGCGCCAGAACCCTCCGTGTTCCACCAACTGCCTCAAGAGTTGTATCACACGCTGGCTGCCGTACTTGTCCACCGCAGGCAAGTTCACTTCGTCGCAGAAAACCACAACCCACTTCCCCGTGGTTCTCGGAGTCAAAACCACCCCGGTGTTGGTTTTCTTATACTCGCAGTACTGCTCGAGCATGTTCAACAAGGACTCCGGGCTGGTGTCCTTCGAGAAGTTCATCAGCACTAGGTCCAAGTCGGGCGAGTCTCTCAACGCACGCAAAAGGGTCATGGTCTTACCCGAACCTGGAGGACCACACAAAATGAGCGGAGAGTGCGTGTTGATGACTCCGGAAATGAGCGATTCGTGGATGGCAGTGTCGACTGTAGGCACAATGGTGCGGGAGTCCAACACATGGTGTGGCTCGAGGTCCTGAGGCGAGACCAGGCCCGACCAGCTCTCCCAGGATGAGTCTGCCAATGAAATTTTGAACTCCAACACATTGGGCGGAACGTCTATGCTCTGGAACGGGCCAATCAGCGCAATGTACTTGCCAACCAGCTCTCTGGCCTCGAGGGAGCAGTCTCCAGCCAATGCCCAGATCAATGAGAGCAAAATGGCTTTGGAGACGTACAGCTCGATTTCCAAGTTGACCTCGTCCCCTTGACGAGACTTGGCGTTGACCAAATTCGTCAAGTGCGAGCCAAAGTGCGTCGTGAAAGCCGTGGATGCTCGCTGTCCACTGAACTCCATAATGTGCTTGTGTTGCGCTGCATAACGAGTGATCTCAGCAACCAGAACACCTTCAAAAACGCTATGAGAAAACTCAAAGATCTTCTCCAAGTATCTCGCCAACATTTCCCTCGACACAATGTCCTCCATGGTGTCAATGTGGGCGATCTGCGCTTTTTGCAACTCGTGAATGTCGTACCTCCACAAATCCTCCAAGTTGACCGTGTCTTCGTCAAACCACACCATACCACATCTGCTCACCGTAGCCAAAGTGCAAAACTCCAAGCTGTCAACCTCGAAAACGATCCTCACACTCTCAGGAAGCTCAAGTCTCTCTCCATTGGGGAGCGTCAACAACTTGTTATCGTCAAGCACTGAGTTGAAGTTCTCGGCCCATTCAGGGTCAATGTCTCCATCGAACACAATCCAGGTGCGCTTCTCCTGCTCGCCTCTCAAGTTTGCAATGACTCCCCGCAAGGTCTTGGTGAAGAGACCATCTTCCCATTCTCTGGTGACGAGATCGAGCGAGCCGAACAATTTTTCCTTGGAGATGATCTTGCTGTCGATGACAACAACATCAGAGCCTTTGTTTTCCACCTGAGAAAGAGCTGCGAGAGCTCCTCTGTATGCTGTGGTTTTTCCAGAGCCGGCTTTTCCCACCAACATGATACCATGGTGACTCTCCAGAATCTGGGCGACCTGCCATGCTTTTTCTGCGAGCTCTGGGGTTAACTGAAGCCCACGATCGATGCAGAATTTCTCCATCTCCTTTGAGAAGGCCTGGCTGACATTTGACTCATGTGGAATTCCCTCAAAGTGCTCACTCAAAAGCTCCTCAAATACCACCTGGTCTTCCTTGATGAGTCTGGGCAGAATAGACTCCTTGAGACTCTGCACAAGCACAGTTTTCTCGAACTCGATTGTGCTTTCAACGTCCGTGGAAGTGTTTGCACGAGCAACTCCACATTTGGAAACGATGGTCTTCAATGCTCTAAGGCCAAAATCGTAGTGCGACTGAGAAGTCAATTTTGAAGCTAGCAACTCGAAAAACGGAATCAAGATGTCCGAGATTTGCTTGGAGTGAGTGAAACATTGCGACGCGAGAAGAACATCCGCAATGATGAGTTTGTCCGGGTGGTCCATGGCAAATGCTCTAAAAAGCTTTTTCAAATTCTCGGGGAGCTCGTTACGTCCCACATACCCTGGGTTCATGGTCACGAAAATGCCCGTGTCTGGATGCACGCTGATCTGTTTCCCAGAAACCTCCACGCTTCTTTGCTGCTGGAGTCCAATCTCGATGTTTTCCACCTGCGACGAAACGGCACTCAAAATGTTTGGGTCGAGTCTGTTGAACTCGTCGAAACAGCCCCAGCATCCTACTTTGCTGATGCCTAGCAAAATCCTGCCCATGGACTGGTAGTCGAATGTGTCGTCGCAGTTAAACACAAGCACCATGCGGCCCAAACTGCCACCCAACGCCTTGACACACTCTGTTTTTCCTGTTCCCGCAGGGCCAAACGGCGATCCGCCCATTTTCTGGCCCAAAGCCTGCGACATGGCTAGGAAGCATCTGTCCACAAGAGGCGTGGACGCTAATCTCTCAACAACACCTTGGTACTCGTAGCCGTAGGTGAAAAGTGATGTTCCCTGTGCAACAGTGAGCCTTTCAAGCTGGGGTTTCGAATTGTCATGATAGTATCTCTGCAAAGCGTTCCAGGCAGCAGATCTCTCCTGCTCTGGATAACTCAAGAGTCTCAGAAGTGTATCTCTCTGATGGATAACTTCAATGACAAGTGACTGTAGTTTGCGTCTCTGGAGAACAGTTTCAGACTTTGAAATGAGCAGAGTGAGTGCCTTGACAAGGTTCTCAGCGTGGCTCAACTGACTTTGGAGATCCTGGTCCTTGAACTTTGAAGTTTCAATCACTCTGCAGAAATGCACCTGCGAGGCAATCACAACGGCCTGGTTGATCTGCTTATCAACGATTTCAAACAAACTCTTGAGATCTATTGCCACATCCAGCCTGTAGAATTTCTCAAGCAGTTCAATAGAGCGAGCCACATTGACCGCGAGCGAAAATTTCAACTCATTCTCGAGCTCACTCAACCACTGGGTCAATTCTCTGTTTTTGATCAACGAGACTGGGTTTTCAAGCTGCAAGACTTCTCCTTGAGGACTGTGTACTTTCGTGATGGTAGAACTTTCAGCATCGAAGTCCACACTTGTCACTCCGGCAAACATCTGCTTCAAGTGCCTGTCTACATCGCGTAAACTGGAACTTCCAATGAGCTCAAGCAAGTCGTCGTTGCCAACAAAGAACAATCTGGGGAACTTTTCTCTTTGCTTGTCGAGATACTCGGCCAAGCCCTTTCTGGTCTTCGTCAAGCCATCAGACAATTTCTCCATCACATTCTGGATGTTGGGGATGGTCAAAACATCAAGCACCAAGTTGAACTGATTTGCTCTCTTCATCAACGAGAGGTACTCAAACGATATGTTGTTGAATCTGGACGCCTCCACAGGCAAGGAGATCTTGATTTCCTCGGCTTTGCCAAACACACCCTCAAGGTATATCCACTGGCGCTGCACTTCGATCCAGACGTCCAAGAGCGTGAATAGTCCGTTCAATTTCTGCTCAAGCTCGGATCTCTCGACCTCAAAGGGACTGTGGTACGATGAGTTTTTGATGCTGGCCAAGGTGTTGAGGTTCAGCAGACACTGGTCAAACAAGTCGTTCCAGTTTCTTATGAGACGGCATTTCCCCTCGTAATTGAAAGTCTCAAACACAATCAGAGACCAGTCTTTGTTGATGTTTTGCAATTCTTCCTCAATTACCTTCTCCCCGTTGGCCTTGTTTATGATGTTGGTGATGATTTGCTCGTGGAGGTCAAAGTTGATGTCCAACACGTTTTTCACGGTTAACTCCTTGGTCTTGTGACACTTGGTGAGCTCGAAAATCGTGTCCCAGTGTCTTGTCTTCAAACTAGCATTCTTCAAGTCTGCAATAACGGAGAACTTTCTGAGGTACTTCTTCAACAACTCCAGGAGCTCGTCAAATGCAGAGTACTGTCTGACAAGAATGGGTGCCGACTTCATTTCCTTCGAGATCACCTCTAGCTGCTGTTTCAATGATCTGACATGCACTTCTTCCCAGCTTTGCAGCTTGATCTTCTCCAAAGAATCCCAATATCCCTGAAGCGTGGACCAGACGAGTTTGAAATCCTTGATCTCCTGATCGACATCCAAGATATCGTACGTCGGATCGAAAAACACCTGTAAAGACTCTGCCACCCGTTTTAAAAGCAGACTTGTCTTTTTGAAGTTATCGCACTGGATCTGGAATCGCGACAAGACAGTCAAAGCGTCTGCTGGCGCCAAGCGGCCGGAAATGGGCTTTTTTGTGTTCCAATCGCTCTGCAATATCAGTAGAGCTTTTGTGCTCGTCTCGATCTCCAGTTTCAATCTCAGTGCAAACACATCGTGATTGGCTGATATGAACTCGTCTCTGGAACTCAAGAGCGTCTCCACATTGGTTAATTTGTTCTCTAGTTGCTCAGCATAGATCCAATCGGGAGAAATCTCAACTCGGAGTTTATGAAGAATGGTCTGAGTCTTCTTGACAAGTAAGATAATTGCAGTCCACTCCTTGAGCAGCTTCTTGATTTTGTAGTACTCGTCCACCACTTGTGGGAGCAACAAGCCAGTCAGTTGAAGATCGACATAGCTTTCCAACTGTCGCTGGCTCGATACAAGGGTTGAAAGAAGACCTTTAGCGGTTGTGTGTGCCTCGTTCCCGAAAAAGTTCATGAACTTCTTCTGAGCACGCTCAAACTCAGCCAAAATTTTCGACTGGACTCTTGAGAACGATATGTGCAAAGCACCTCCGATTTTGAAACTGCCACCAGACTGTTCGATGAGCGATTTGTAACCGGAGACTTTGGAAACGGCAGAAATCCACCCTTCAAGACCGGAAGCTGAGGAGTGACCATTGATGAGCGTCAAAACATCATCTTGTGAGAAGTCGACGGTGAGGAATTCCAGTACTGAGTTCCACTTCTGCAAGTAATCTTCAGCTTCGGAGTAGTGCTTGTCAATGAGTGTCAACAGCTCAAACAATTTGGTAGTGAACTTCCCGGAACTGTCTGGCGATCTGGCCGAGTTCTCGGCCACTAGAGATATTGGACTGTAGCTTTCATAGATGCCAATTGCTTCGTTCAACGAGCTGATCCATTTGGATTTAGCATCGCCCAAGGTAGGAGACAACTCAAAGGAATTGCCCTCGAACATCAAAACGTGAACTGACTCCAGAGAAGTACTAGTGGAATACCCAAAAGTCGAGTCCAAAAGTGTCATTTGGTCAATACACTTTTGTTCCATCATCCGCTGGATGTCACCATTGATCACTTCAAGAAACTCGTCTATCCCAGCAAAGTTACCTTTTGCAACTCCAAACGTCTCGTCCTTGATGTGCTCAATGGCTGTTGAAATGCCTTGTTGGGTATATTCGCATTGTAGAAGCTGTGGATACAACACTTCCTCGAGTGTCGTGAAAATGCGGTGTATGGTGTTGACCATTGCATGCAATGAAGAGATTTGCTCCTCCAAAAGACGCAATTCCATAAGCTGTCCATCTGTATTGTCACTGACATTGTCTGACTTGAGCAAATTGAGTTCCTGGTGAATTGAAGACCACTCAATGGCTGCCACTCTTTCGAACTGGGATAATATCGAATTTTTCTGGTTTTCAAGCAAGAACCCAAATTTCGTGCCGTGACTTGACCTTTGGAAAGTCTCGGTCATCATGATCTCGTATATCTCCGAGTGCTCACTGAGCGATTGTGCAATTGGCTGTGCTGATCTGATATCCTCAATCTGCATCACCAAAGTGACGGGCAACTCGAAATTCAAATTAAGCAACTCGTGCGTTTGATGAATTAATTGGTGTAAGTCTGAATTGAAGTTTACCACGATGTGCTCGGAGTTGTCTTCGGTATCTTGGTGTAAATGCAAAATTGGACCAGCTTTATGCGACTGCAGCGCAAGATCTGTGGCGATTTGCACCCAGCGAGAGACAAAATCTTGTATTTTGAGATTCTGGAGAAACGAGTTTGCCTCCTCTTGAATCTTAGACCCGGTAGAGTACTTGTTCCAATTGCTGCCCAAAATATTGTCAATGTGAAGCAAATAGAACTCCACTTTCGCTTTCAAGGACAAGTTCCAGACCAACTGGTCAAGCCCTGAGTTCAAATTGAACTCCGAACCGAATTTTGAGCCTAGAGAGTAGGAAAGCTTGAAGATGTCTTGCATGTCTTCATATGCCACACTCAAGATTTTCATTTGGAGTTTCTCGTCGACCAACGGCAACAACAAGCGCGAGAAGTTCTGGCCATTCACATTGACACGTTGGAATAAACGCATATAGTCTGCAAACGCCGAGCACTCTTCCAATTTCCTATTGACCAAATGCGCAACTTTGTCTCTCACGCTGGATAAGTCCTCCAAATATGCACCTTCGCTCAGCTCCCAGTGTGCCACTGCCTGGCGTGAGAAATCAAACGGATCCGTCATAGGAATGCGTCTGTTGTATGCGCTCTGGAGCTCATCTGAGAGTGATTCCCTCTCATTGAAAAATGTAAGTATAAGCATTAGGCAGTCGTGCTCTTCGCGCAAGTGAAGAATGTTCTCGAGCCGGCCTCGTAGCGAGGTGAGCGTTTCCTGGTTGATCTTGATGATCATGAACTTGTCCTGCCTCTTTCGCATGAGTTCTCGTATCACGTTGACCATGAATTTCACATTGCTTTCGAGCAGGTCTAAGAACGGGCAGATTTCATCAAAGTAAAGCGCTCTGAACCTCTTAAATGGCAATGTGAGCAAGCTGAGCAGGTTGAGGATGAGTGCCAAGTGCTTGACGATCTCTGCCAAAAGCATCTCTATCAAGTCTATCAATTTCGTCAAAGCCAAGGAGTTGGACGATTTCCACCGTTTGATGTGCGTGAAAATGGTGTTGACGGTAGCAGAGAACGACTGTAAGTCCTGTGGCTTGTCTTCCTGAGTTAGAAGCTCTTCAATGGGCAAGTCCTTGAGTAGACTATTATAAGCTTTTGTCTCCTCGATTTTTTTCGTCAAATTCAAGTTGTTTTGAAAAGCTAGCGTCGTCTGAAATCTTTTCGCAGCGTTAAGGATCTCAATGGCACGCCGCACTTCTGCCTGATCGACTTGTTCGACCAAGGAGACAAGGGCTACCTCCAAAGATTTCCAAAACTGTATTTCGTCATGCAAACTGGTCTCGTCAGCGGGATTCTTGTCCAAAGACGTGATTGTGTTGATAGCTCTGATCCACGAGTTCACGACTTTCGTCAATTCGTTAAGAAGCGCCGTGTTTCCCAAGACGTTCTCGTCGCTCGAGGAATCTGGATTCTGGAGCACTTTTCTCAAGTCTGAGCTCACAGATACCAACAAATCCGGGATCTGGATCTTCTGCTGCAAGTGGCTAAGCGAAAGCGAGAGCTCGTTGAACTTTTTGCGCGTGTTTGTGATGGTCTTCGAGGGTAAACCGTCGTTGGCAGTGGATTCAGTGACAAAGTCGAAATATGGACCAACGGCGAGCGAGATGAGACTGTGGATCTGCTCGTACGCACCCGCGAATGAATCCTGGTCATTCAAAAGCTCAGCCTTGTGGTTTGGAATGTTCAACACGTGGAGCTGGCTCATAAGTGGTTTGTCTTCTCTGACGGGACCTTCTAGCTTCATGACGATGAGTAGGAAGTCGAAACTTGACATGTTTGGGGTCAATTCCTGAACATAGTTGATTTCTGTGTTTTTGAACGTCACATATAACGCTTCTGGCTGCGCAGAGCCGATAAATAATAAAAGTTGGGGGTCCTCATGATATTTTGGTGAATCAACGGATACTTCGAGTTTTGAAGCGCCGAAAACGATCTGAGATATGAAATTCGCGAGCTTTTCCGTTGAGACAAGCTCTATTTTCGGATCGGAACTATGTTCGGCTTCCATTTTTCCTTGCCGTTAATAGGAAATCTGGAATGTTCAGATCGATCTTGTTTGTTGATGTTTCGGGCACGTGACCGAAGGACGTGAATAGTTGATGAGATTCCTACATAGTTAAGAAACAAAGTACCCACATGGACTTTTGAGTTTATCGTCTATTAATAAAATTCAAAGGTGATTTTCTGGTTCAAAATGTCATGAGATTTTCATTTTGGCCCTCATTTCTCCTCCTCAAGCCCGGCGTTGTAGAATTTGAGTGAGCTCTTCTCCTCATACGGGTTCTTCTTTGCTTCCTCAATAGTTTCGGCCAAAACCTTCTTCAAATTCTCAATTGACTCCTTTGAAAGCTGGTAGTGGAACGCCAATCTTGATCCGTACGCTTTCAAGCCGTACTTCTCGCAACTCTTGACAAAAATGTCGTTGTTGATTTTGTTGGCTGCAAAATCCAAAAACACAAAGTTCGTGTGCACCGGGTGCGCCAACACGTAGCCCAACTGCTCACAGTAGGATCCTACCTCCTTGGCGGTCTCGTGGGTGGCCTTTAACTTTGGGAAGTTCTCGTCGATCGCCACAATTGCCATCAGCGCAAGCAACCCACTCTGTCTGATGCCGCCACCGTTCTGTTTCCTAAAGTGGTTTGCCTTCAAAATGAATTTCTTGTCCGAGACCAAAACAGAGCCAATGGGAGCACCCAATGTTTTCGACAAGCAAAGGGACACCGAGTCGAAGTAGGAACAGTACTCAGCAATGGAGATCCCGGTTTCCGCCGAGGCGTTCCAGAGTCTAGCTCCGTCCAAATGCAACCGCACGTTGTTCTGTTTACAAAACGCCGAGATTTTCTTGATCTCCTCGAGCGGGAACAACATCCCATGCAAGGTGTTCTCCAAACTGATCACTTTTGTAGGGCAGGAGTGGATCTCGTAGTCGTCCGGCACGAAGTTCGGCAAAATGTCGTCTTCCAAGGTCAAATGGATTCCGTTTTTCGGGGTTATCGGGTTCACCAACGCCTGTGAGAGCGTAGGGAGTCCGCCTGCCTCGTGAACATAGATATGGGATCTGTGATCACACAAGACGGCATGTGGAGGCTGCAACAAGTTCGTTCTGATTCCTATTTGGTTCAGCAACGTGCCAGACACACAGTAGAGTCCTGCATCCTTGCCGGCCAACTTGGCGACCTTCTCTTCCAATTTGGTGGTGACAGCATCTTCGTTATATACTGCGTCACCCAAAGAGGTTGTGGCAAGTGCCGCGACCATTGGCGCGGTGGGCGTGGTGAATGTGTCTGAGCGGAACTCCTTGTCTGCAGGACTGGATTTAAAAAGCGACAAGTCCAAAGTTGACATTTCTGGTGCTGGCGGTATTTTTCTTGGGGAGGGTAGGATTTAGTGTGTGGAGAGATAAGTCAGATCTGGAGGCGAGCGGGAGTGCACATAGGCACATGAGTAGATAGTGGTTAGCGCACGACCGCGGAATAACGGAATTTCACAGGAGTACTCTGGCAAGCGTAGAAGGACAAAAAAAAAGTCAGCGGGAAAAAGAGATCAACTTCGTTGCTACTCCTGATTACTCAGCCAGCGGCAAAAAAAAGCTTATCTCTGATTCTCCCGATCTTACCTGCAGTCCTTCTTTCTCCCTGGTTCTTTATCTTCCCGCTACAAATGCGCTATCGCGCCCATCACCTGTGGTCGTGTGCAAACCACAAAGTGCCCTCTCCAACGGCTCCCTACTCCCGCACTCAACGGATCCACATGCCGTATCGGGACTTCCGACTGGCCAATATAAATACCTCCATCCCCCCAGTTTTTCTGTGCTATTGATTTTTCATTGACTCAATTGCACTTCCTGCTTTCAAATTCTCAATTTCTCAATCAAATATTCCCCACAATGTCGCTCCCATTGGAATACGACGTGACCTTGCCCAACGGGCTCAAGTACTCCCAGCCATCTGGTCTTTTCATCAACAACGAGTTTGTCAAGTCCATAGACGGCAAGACCTTGGAGTCCATCAACCCCTCCACCGGTGAGGTGAACGGTGCAGTCTATGCTGCCGAGGAGAAGGACGTGGATGTGGCTGTTGTTGCTGCCAGAAAGGCTTTCAAGAGCTGGAAGAAGACCACCGGCGTGGACAGGGGCAAGCTCTTGTACAAGATTGTTGAGTTGTTGCAGGACGAAAAAGAAAAAGAGCTCGTGACCTCCATTGAGGCGTGGGACTCTGGAAAGACCAAGGAGCAGAATGCCCAGTACGACATTGACGAGGTGATCGAGGTGTTCAGATACTACGCTGGCTGGGCCGACAAGGTGCAGGGCAAGCTTATTTATAACAACCCCAAGAAGTTGGCCTACACTGTGCACGAGCCATTTGGCGTGTGTGGCCAGATCATTCCATGGAACTACCCATTGCTTATGGCTGCGTGGAAGTTGGCGCCCGCTTTGGCTGCCGGTAACGTTATCGTGATGAAATCGTCCGAGATCACGCCGCTCTCCATCTTGTACTTTGCCACATTGTTCAAGAGAGCCGGTTTCCCCGCCGGTGTGGTGAACATTGTCTCTGGGTACGGCGCGACTGCAGGTAAGGCGTTGGCTTCCCACAAGGACGTCAACAAGATCGCCTTCACCGGTTCCACCGCCACCGGAAAGATCATCCAGCAGTTGGCCTCGGCGAACTTGAAGGCCGTGACCTTGGAGTGCGGCGGCAAGTCGCCCTTGATCGTCAGAGCAGACGCAGACTTGGACCAGGCGGTGAAGTGGGCCGCCATCGGTATCATGTCCAACCAGGGCCAGATCTGCACGTCCACATCGAGAATCTACGTGCACGAGACCGTCTACGAGCAGTTCTTGACCGCGTTCGCCGCGCACGTCAAGGCGGACTACCCTCAGGGCGACATGTTCAACGACACCGCCGTTGTGGGTCCCCAGGTGTCGCAGATGCAGTACGAGAAGATCTTGTCGTACTTGGACATTGGAAAGAAGGAGGGCGCCCGTGTTGTCTTGGGCGGTGAGCCAAACAAGGCTGCCGGCAAGGGCTACTTTGTGCAGCCAACAGTCTTCGCAGACGTCCAGCCACACTTCAGAATCGTGCGTGAGGAGATCTTCGGCCCTGTGGTCGCCATTGGCAAGTTCACCTCGGACGAGGAGGCCATTGAGCTCGCCAACGACTGTGACTACGGTTTGGGCGCCAGTATCTTCACCAAGGACATCACCGTTGCGCACTTGATGGCACAGGACCTCGAGTCTGGCCAGATCTGGATCAACTCGTCCAACGACTCCGACGTGCACGTGCCATTTGGCGGTGTCAAGTTGTCTGGAGTGGGCAGAGAGTTGGGAGAGTACGGTCTTAGTATGTACACCGAGGCCAAGGCCGTGCACGTGAACTTGGGTTCCGTTTTGTAATGAGACATTAAGACATTGGAGAGAGTGTAGGAAGAAGAACAAAAGTTGGAAATTAATTTAGTAGAGTGAATTTTGAATTACTGGTCGTTTCTCTGGCTTCTCCTATTGACATACTTCTGCACTGCATATAAGCCGAACAACCTCGCTTCAATGCAACAATTACTACTCCTATTTCGTATACCAGACTGCCACATACAGGTGATCTCCACATTGTCCAAAATGTTTGTTTATTGCTACACCAACTTTTGATCATGATGCAAAATTCGATTTTGGAGTTCCTCCCGGACCAAATTATCCAGCATATCTTCACTTTTCTCCCACTACACGATTTGACATGTCTTCTGCTCACTTGCTCAGATCTCCATACTTTAGTGGAAAATTACATATACTCGTCGATACTCATAGCACCCCAAGCTAAAATCTCAAAGTCTGGCAAAAGCTATGATATTGTGGCTGGTGAGAATGAGATCTCCAAGTTTGGGCCACAGATCATTGGTGGATCTACTGTTTTGCTTGGGATTGCTAATTCACACAAGTTGCTCAGATCGTTGAGAGAGAACCCGAGATTATTGGGAAAAGTACAGAGATTGTCGTTTCCCTGTTATTATGAGAGCGCCGAGATTCGAGAATTGCAGAAAGAGTTTCAAGTTTTGCTTGTTTCTTCCAATTTGTTCAGCCATGAAAATGGAGTATACACTCTGAGTCTGGAATTTGAGAACCACCACGATGGAGAGTCAAAAGGAGGGTTAAAATTGATAAGAAAACGGAGATCTGGTAATATTGACCAAAAGAAACCAACTGACCGTTTGAAATTTAGAAATTCCCCTCTGGACCACGGAAATCTCCACCCTGCTGATTTGGTAAGTCTCCAAGATATAAGTCTCCGCCAAAATGGATTCCAATTTCTCCAGAATATACCAAATCCAGCCAAACTCATGCCAAGATCACTTTCAATTTCACACGAACATTCTGAAAAACTGGAAATTCCAGGAACTTCGTCGACCATAAACTTCAGAATTTTGCATTCCAAAATCGACATTTCGCAGCTCTCAAATCTCACTTTGGACTTAAACTGCACCCACCAGTGTCTGTGCATTCCCAACTTTTTCCAAGATTTCGAAAGTTATCTCGATACAAACCAGCGGGACATTTCCAATTTATCCAAATTTAAATTAATTTTGCATCACGAGGATTGGCTGGACGCTACTGAGTTTCTAGAATCAGTGATTACACCAATAACTGGAGTGATTGCGAAAATGAGAAATCTACACAGTCTCAGCTTGAGCTTATCGGTGGACACATTCAAGCTCTATACCCAGGACGGGATGAGCCCCTCAAGGCTAAATATAGTAAATTCCGGGATCTTGAAAGTGGTCATGCAAGCGGTGGAAAAGTCAAGTATAAAAGAGTTGGCGTTCCCCGACTTGTTCACGCTGTTTTGCTACTACAAACCGCAGTTCTACCAATCGGTCTTGCACACATGTCAGTGCAGTGGATGCAAAAAGTTGCTTGCAGAAATCAAGAGAAGGTACTTGCCCATTGACGACGAGGATGTTGCCGACGACGAAAGTGGGTTCTACGTGGTGATTGGATTTGTTTTGGATAAGTTACGTCGAGAGAGGAGATTGGTGCTGTGTGGGAAAGGTCAGCATGTGCTCCACACAGGCACACCGGGCATTCTTGAGTCGTCGTTTGGGAAGGATTCCAGTGTGGAGTTTGGGAGTGGAGAAGAAACAGGAAGATTTCTTGAAAGAGCTTGTGAGGGTGTTTCTGACTCTGACTGTGACTCTGACTGTGATGCTGAGACTCATATTGAGCCTAGTATGGAACTCCCGATTGAAATGGAAAATGAAATCGATTTTTCTGACGAATGGCAGTCAGACGACCAGAGCGACCTTGGGTCTTCATCAGTCTCGGACTTTTCCGAAACTTTTTCCATTTTCTCCGAATACCTTGCAATGTCAAATTCCACCTTACATTCTGACTACAGAGAGAAACCCAAGCACCAGTCAGACTCAAATTCCACAAATCCCAAAAATCTCGGTCTGGACCCTGAGCCACACGGAATTCCCGCCAAAAACGCCAAAAATTCCGAACCCGCCGATCGTTTCCCCCCATCTGAAGATCTCTTTGACGAGATGGTGACAACCTACATACTACACCAAACGCGACCAGTGGTTGCCTATGTGAGTGGAATGTTGCCGGAATTGGAGAAATTGAATTTACACGGGATATATTTTCAGAAGGGAAATGGGGGATTTTTCAGTGTTTTTGATAAAGAGAAATTTCCAGATTTCATTTTCGAAAAAGATCTCACGTTGGCTCCAGGTCTGGATCCCCAGCCTGAGACTACATATGGAGCATGGACATTCACTTAGTTTGCGCACCTGCGTTTCTTTTTTAATTTTTTCGCTGAGACAAGGAACAAAGAACCGGAAGAGAAAGGAAGATAGGAAGAAATCAAAGAAAAGTTGACATTCACAAATACAGAAGAGTTGAACCTTCAACTTTCGGTTCGTTTCGAAAACAAAAACAAATTTCCTAAACCTGTAAATCCTGTTCTCCCTGCCTCTCCCCAACTTAATCCATCCTGCTTCTTTATCTACGCCACGATAGACTCTCGTAATTGGTTATGGCCCATTTCCATGCATAACCCTTACCCCAAAAGCACGAGGAAGTGTCCGCCAGGAAATTTTTGGAGAAGAAATAGAAAGAGAAACCAAATGGAAAACACACACTCACTAAAAAAACTTTCAAAATAAATATCCCAAAATTTCCCTCGTCAATCTCCAGCTCCTGTCAAGATACCGGATCTTTTTCGTCAATTCACCACTTACACTCACCGATCTTCGCTCCTGCAGACAAGACCAGGAATTAAATACTCACCTGGCTGACCCTGTAAATGCTTAAATATCCGCAACTACATAGTCAGCACACAGTCGTTTGTTCGATTTCAAAAAAATAAAGGCAATCTCAGATTTAGTGATCAGTGCACAGCACAATAGTGCACAATGAATAACCAAGACTACCAGTCGCTCGACTCGGCTCACGACATGTTTCTCAGCTATTTATACCAGTATTTGGTGCTGAGCGGCTGCCACCAAAGCGCCCACACCCTAGTCAAGGAGGCACGGGTGCAACTAAAAAACGACGTCTCCGGCGCCTACCTATACGATTTCTGGTGTCTCTTGTGGAATTTGCACAGCTCGTCCAGGCTCTCCAACCCCATGCCTCCACCGCCTTTGCCTGGCTCCAGAATGTACAGCATAGCCGAGTCCCGTGTTGCCAACGGACCAGAACACGCCCAGTTCCGTGCTCCGCCGGGCATGAGGCCGGGGTTCGTTCAGCAGAAACAGGGGATGCAGATGCAGCAGATGCAAATGCAGCAACAGCTCCAGAACCAGCAACAAATCCCGGGGCAGCAGCTCCAGAATCAACAACAACAGCAGCAGCAGCAGCTCCAAAACCAACAACACCTACAGCAGCAGCACGCGCATGAGGCGCAGCCAATCATGGTCCCTGGCCATCCGCCGCTTGTCGTGCGCAAGGGATACCCCCAACTGCCCTCGGTGGCCCAGAAACTGTCCATTTCGCCCTCGTACGGCCACCAGGACCTCCCGTCGCTGCAGACGCCGGTGGGTGGCATCCCCCAGGAAAACCAGTACATGCCGGTATCAAACAGGGCGCTGTTTGGCCAGGCTCAGTTCAAGCCGGGCGCAGACGGCAATATTGACCCGTCGATGGGCAACATGGCTGTGAACAATGGCATAAACGGCAACATGAACGGCAACATCAACGGTAATGGCAACGGCAGCGTCAACGGGAACATCAACGGGAACATCAACGGGAACATGGTGGCGGATTCAGGGGCCAATGGCGTGCCTGTGAACACCATGAACGGGGCGCCAATGAATGGAGCGCCCATGAACGGACTCATACTCGACATGGCCATGGCCATGGGCACAGACTTGGGCATGGGCAACATCAACAATAACAATCACAACAATAACAACCACAACACCAACGGCGGCAACGTGGGCGTGAATATGAACGCGCAAATGGCTGCGAACGGACAGAATAATATGGGCAACATGAACAATATGGGGATGGGCAACATGCCAGGAAATATGGGCGGCAACGGAGGGATTGTGGGGAGCGAGCAGGACAACGGCGACATACTATTTGGCACGCCTCTAGCAATGAGTTTTTAAGGAGACCTTTCAAGAAAATTGCAACCAGGAAATGGCATTGAGTCTGCTGCAAGAATTGACATTGAGTCTGCTACAGGAAGTGGCATTGAGTTTGCTGAGCATTCTGACCTTACCGAGAACTGATATACTACTGAAGACGGTACAAAAAGCTTTCGGTTTCGCTTGGGAAATATCAGCAAATGATGACACGTGTCTTTATTGTTTTGGTTATTGCAATTTTAACATTTTTTGCCGCCTTATTGCTTGTTCCTCCCTTCTCATTCATGGTCGGCTGACACAGGGTTCAATGTGTCCTCTACCTATTCAGGATGCCGATCTGCGCGCACAGATCTGGAGGGAATTGCCAGATATGGAGACAACCTCCGGGAACTGAGAAAACAGAAAGAAAAAAAAGAAAAGATTTTTTCGCATTTTCATTTCTTTTTCCTTTCTTTATACTGGCGCTCATACTTTCATCGCAGCTAGGCCTGCAGAACATCAATCACTTAATAATTTCAAGGGACCATTTCTATTTTCAAATGCTTCACCTGCTCCGCACAAAACAGTGTGTGGGTTGTGTGCACTCCCACATCAACCATAACACAACCTACATCTACAATAACCTCAACTACTCAATATTCAATTCACCTCGATTCCTCAGTCTGATCCTGTTTTTCATATCTAGTCTTGGGTGGCGAATCTGGTCTAGCCCATCTCATCCACAATGAACCTAGATCGAATAAACCTACTATCGAACTATTCGCCAGCCGAGGCTGACTGGGGTATAGAAGAAACATTCCAGCCGAGAAATCGGTTCGGCTCCACCACAACAAGCGAGTTTTCGCAGCCTCCACCGATCAGGTACGCTGAATACGGCCACAGGTCTCCTTCGCTCTCCACAGGCCACTTTGGCTACCTTTCTGACCATGACTTGTTTTCTCACGTGCACGTCAAAAGCTTACAGTCAAACACCGAGAATTTCCACAAGTATATCAAGTTTTACCTATCTTTGCACGAGAAAACAACTCAACTCGTTGAAAAGTTCAAGTATAACCTTGTGGTTTCGAATTTATTGGACGATTCTCTTGTGCTACTGAAGAATGAGCAGGCTCTTTCGAATTTGGTGCAGATGAGACGTTCTGTGGATGATCCCGTCCATGCAAGACTAGTGAAGCAGTTCAACTTCGATGGCGCTGAACTCTTGGTGTTGAACAAGCTGTACAGATTATCGGCACCTAGGTTTTTCCAGAGAAGTCCAATCATTCTCCAGACAATTTGGCTCATTGTTTTTCTTTTGAAGCACAATTTGGACGTGCGGTCCGATCTACCCCACAAGTCACAGATCAAGCTTTTCAAGTGTCTTCTAATAGCATCAACAAAGGCTTTGAAGTACAGAAGAGGGACTGCTATGATAATGGCTGCCAAAAGTCTCCGCACGCTAGATGACTTCATGATCTCCAATTGCAAAATCAACAAGGCCTTGATAGCCACAATTATCACCATCAAGGAGTACGAAATGTTTGTGTTTCTCAATCAGAACGAGCTGGAGAAATCCACATCGACGTACCTGAAAAACTTGAAGTCTCACTTGAACCACATTCTTTCATACATCACCATCAACGTGAGAGACTCTGTGCGGTCTCTTTTGCCGCTCTCCAATGGCGAGATCCTCGAGAAGTACTGCCAGATTAACAATGTGCAACTCGGGCCCATTATGGCAGAGGTGAACGTTGCAGACGACGACGAAATCACTCTTGATTTGTTGACTTCAAAGTTGAATCAGTTCAATAACTTGAGGCGATTCTTCATCTGCCAGTTATTAACGATCCATGACGAGAAACTCACCAATTTTTTCATTTTGAAACTCTGTGACTCCTTCAATTTGGACCCACAATCTCCGATTACCTCGCGGGCAGAGAGGCTGGCCGTCTTACAGCGCGTGCTCGCGGAACACACGCATGTGTTAGGCGAAATCTTGACTTTGAACGAAAAATTCAAGAATTTGTACAATCCATCGCAAACCACCGACTTTGTCAATGATAATGTTTTAACGAACAATACAATCGGTCCCGAGAAGCACACTGCGGCTTTCTCAACAGATACTGAATTGAACTTAAGCAATTTGATCAGCAAGTTGCAGAATCTATCCACAAGTTTAAAGTACTTCAAGAAGTACAGCCAGTCAATCCACACAATCGAGGATGCGGACGAGTACGATGAGAAATTGACCATTTTCAAACAATTTAGCGGGGAACTCAAACTGTCATTTGAGCTTTACAAAACGTGTCTCGGTGACTACGAATCCGAGCTTGCAAAACTCCAGACTCCAAATTTGGCCTCCCCTCAAACAAACTCGCAGCACAATTCATACAACAGCAACGACCAATTTAGTTTGAAGTCGTTCCACACGTCCAGCACGAAACAAAGAGTGACATCCGGCGAGATTCTGGAGGTAAAGAATCAACCGAAACCGACCGAGAGGAAGTCAAGGCGTGTCTCCACCGGCCTTCAGCTTGGACTTCTTACCGTAATGGAAGAGCCAAGAGGCAGAGTTGTCCCTAGTCGAGAGAAATCAGTGGAAGAGTTGGCACAAAACCACGAATCGTTCAACCAGTCTGCATTGGATGCGCTCACCAGGAAAATTGGCATCAGGAATCCCAAAAACAGGTTCTCGATCAACTCACTCAGCTCCAATGTTTCTGGAATTTCAGATCTCATTGCCTCAACGCACTTGACCCAAGACGACGATGAACATGACCGGTCCAAGGAATACAATTCTATGACGCAGGGAATGTCGAAGGAGGACCTCAAGAAGAAATTGGAGGAGAGCTTTTCAAGGATCTACAACTTGGAGAGCGAGAACCATGAGCTCAAGAGCAAGAGCTCAGGTGAAATGGACGCGTACAAACAGGAGCTCCAGGATGAGGACTACGGGGAACGCAATCTCGGCTTTGCCAGCCAATTACAGCAAACCTTGGAGAAGCAACTCTCCGAGTAATATGATAGCATAATATGAGCATTCGAAAGATAGAGTGTAGTAGTAGTAGTAGTAGTAGTAGTAGTAGTAGTAGTAGTAGTAGTAGTAGTAGTAGTAGTAGTAGTAGTAGTAGTAGTAGTAGTAGTAGTAGTAGTAGTAGTAGTAGTAGTAGTAGTAGTAGTAGTAGTAGTAGTAGTAGTAGTAGTAGTAGTAGTAGTAGTAGTAGTAGTAGTAGTAGTAGTAGTAGTAGTAG